>JAEQBH010008594.1:0-90375 GCA_016808115.1 Tetrastigma voinierianum
AAATGGTGAGAGGAAAGCATATCAAAAACCAACTCTAAGTGACCAATATGGTTGGTAACAGAAGAGTTATAAACAAGTATGCCATCAAAGAAACAATGACAAATTTATGGAGAAAAGCAGATAAAAGCTTGTTCATTGTTGCTTGGAATGTTGATAGTGCTTTTATAAGCCCAATGACATTACGAGGAACTCGTAATGGCCATCATGAGTGCAGAAAGTTGTTATGTGAGTGTCACGAGAATGAAGTCGTATCTGATGATAACTTGCCCTTAAATCTAGCTTTCTGGAAATTATAGCACCACCCAATTCATCCAAAAGCTCATCAATTGTTGGTACGAGATATTTATCCTTGATGGTTGCCACGTTCAATGCGCGATAGTCCACACAAAATCGCCAAGACCCATCCTTCTTTTTAACAAGTAGAATTGGCGAAGATAATGGGTTGGTACTCGATTTAATAATTCCTTAAGCCAACATTTCATGAACCAACCTTTCAATCTTTGTTTTATTTTTTATAATGAGGATGATTATAAGGCCGAACATTGATGGGCTTTGTGTCAGGCTCTAGATAGACGTGATGATTCATTTGTTGACGAGGAGGGAGTCTAACTAGAGGTTGAAACACCTGGTTATACTTAGAGAGCAATACAACAACTTCTAAAGGTAAATTGGTGGAATGGGTGCCGGAGCAGAAAAAGAATCAATCGGGAAATTCGAATAAGCTTGCAACTCATAAAGGCTTTGAACAATATTGTTGTTGTGAAACAATGTTTGAAAGAGGTGGAGAGATATGGGCGTAGGTATGATGCCATCTATCCTTGTAAGTAGTACCTTAGTTCCATCCTTCCAAAATTCCATTGTTGATGCCAAATAATCATGTGAGACGCAACCCAACGATTGTAACCATTGAATGCCTAATGCCACATCTAGTCCTTCAATGGGAAGAATAAAGAGATCAGCGGTGAATGTATGGCCTTGTAGCACAATTGGGACAGTAGGATAACGTTGAGTACAGAACAAGAAATCCACATTTCCAATAAAGACTCGAAAACGTGGAGTTCTACTCATTGACAACTGAATCCACTCGACAATGGTTGGTTTGATGAAGTTGTGGGTACTCCCACTGTCAATGAGCAAATGGAATTGATGGGGATCGATAGAACCTTCAAGGTGCAAAGCACATGCATATAGATGGCCCATAAGAGCATTGAAACTAGAGATATCACTAGGAATGTCTTCGTCATGGCAGGAGTTGTCGGGGTCACCTCTTGCTATCTCCCTATCATCATCATCAATTCCCAATAAGAGTAGATGGCGACTACGACAATAGTGAGACGCTAGATATTCCTGATCGCAATTATAACAAAGGCACTTCTCCTGTTTTTTCACGAAGTTCCAACGGTGACATTTGATGAATGGGCAGGGGAGGGGTAGGTAATAATGGTGCTAATTTAGGGCTCGCACTAGGGGGGTTGAGAGAAGGGGAAGGAGCCATAATGATCGAGTTACTTGGAGGAATTGGGGTTGGGCTCATGGGTAGTCTCTCATCAAACAAAATGGGCCGTTGGGATGGGATATGTTGGGTCGAGGTTGCTGAACTGTAAGGACTAGGTTGAGTTTTCCGAGATCCAGTGAATTTGGAGCTCCAAACATCCTCTATGAGTGCTTCATACGCTCTTGCAATAGCAAAAGCCTCCATTAGAGTTGAAGGGCGATTGAGCAATAACTCACGACAAATCAGTTTCATTCCGGTATTAGAAAAACATGAGAGGCTTAGAAATTCTAGTGACTTTGTTCATGAGATCTTCAAATGTAACTTGGAAATCAGAGACTGAACCAGTTTGAGTAAGTTTGGAGAGATTACCCTTAAAGTCTTCGTATATAGCCGGACCAAAACGGTGTCGCACTGCTTTAACAAATTCCAACCAGGAGGAGAGGAGGCTATTGCAAGAAGCCCATTAGAGCCAGGCTGCTGCACGACCTTCCATATGAAAGGAAACTATATGCAATCGTAACTCATCTGGAGTGTTGTGGTAGTAAAAAAAAGCTTCTACACGAAGCAACCACTCATTTGGGTCAGATCCATCAAAACGAGGAACATGAAGTTTCCTTGGTGTGATAGGCTTTGGAGAGGACCAAGATCTGCTACCGTTGCCATCAGGTGGCAAAAAGATGCAGGAACTGAAAATAGATCCTCGAATCGGGTGTGGAATGACGCCATTCAGCTGGAAGATTTGCCCTTTGCTTCCACCGACATCATGTATTTGTTGGAGAGGCATTGTGTAATGAATCTGAGAATGATCCGACAATTGACACTACAATTCTTGTACAACCTCCTTAAATTCCATAGTGAAAGAAGGC
The DNA here is from genome assembly GCA_016808115.1 of Tetrastigma voinierianum. NCBI lineage: Eukaryota > Viridiplantae > Streptophyta > Magnoliopsida > Vitales > Vitaceae > Tetrastigma > Tetrastigma voinierianum. Next base: position 2,362 of record JAEQBH010008594.1, read on the forward strand.
CCAATGAAAGCACCAATTGATACGTCTAGGTACCTGCAGACAGAAATTAACCCAGACAAAAGCACTCTCAGAGTGAGTGTTACTCCCAAGAATAATCTAGCTCAGCGGAAGAATCAAGTTTCTCAACAAAGCAATCAAACAGAGAGAAGTTAGAAAGGGGAGGAAAAGGAGAAAACCGGAAAGGGAGAAGAATATAAGAGAATTCAGAGATTTCTATTATGCAATTCCTTTTTCCGAAAAGACCCAAACCCACACTATAAAAGAAAAAGCACTCCCTCCATAAAACTTGCCTCTCGCAAGCAACTAACTTAACAGCGAAAAACCACTAAGTCCAAGCCAAACCTAACAGCCTGAATGAATATTCCTTTACACATAGTCCTTAAGCCATGTTGGCTTTTTGGATACCCGTTTGGGTATATCCTCATCCTTTTCAGCAATAGATCTCTTGGGCTGCCTTATCACTGTCTTGGGCCACTTTTTTTGGTTCCTCCAACGGCAAGAGTGGTGTATCATTAATTGCCTCTTCTACTGGTTCCTTCAAACACAAAAATTAAAATAATCAAACTTATTCCTAAAATATCCATTCTTATTTTTCATAAATTTCACATGAAATCCATTTAAAATAACAAAACATATAAAAATGACAAAAGGTAGAAGAACACTGACCCGCAGAACCCGGAGTGAAAACAGAGAAGTCGGTTGGTTGAAGAAATTATAGCCGGCAGTTCCTTTTCCAAAGGGTCCATGAGACATCAATCAAAATCCGGTGAACATCTCCATCCAGAAACAGATATGATGAAGAAAGTTTGTCCTTGTATATATCTAATATCTTTACCGCATCATGCTTGTCATGGGGGGTCACAAAGTCGGAAATTCTGGACTGAATTGGAGTTTGGCCTGTTTTCTAAAGTCACAGATATTTTCTTATTAGACGTAAGAACAATTTCTTCCTTCACTTTCAAATCATTTACAGTCTTGAAAGCAGTTCTTTGCTCGATAGGATTTTCTTTTCCTTTTTTTTCTTTTGTTTTGTTTTCCTCCAAAAAGTCGCCGCGTGAAGTTCATGACTCATGAGTTTCAGCGGATAAGCGAACAGAGGCATGATCATTGAACTAGTGTCAAGAATGGACAGCCAACTGGACCAATATCTAAATCAAGGAAGCAACACTAGAAAAAAAATAGAATATCCAATATGTTTGGTTCATGTTTTTTAAAATAGTTTTTAAAAATATAGATAATATCATGTTTTTGTTATCTGAATTTAGTATATTATCGTGTTTTTCTGATAAAAAAAAAACTATGAACCAAATGTGTTATTTGTATTTTCTGTTTTTCAGAAAAAAAAAAAAAGTTTTTAAAAACCGCAAACAACATGCATGCCTTCAAAGTCATGTTCAAAAACCATCACAGAAGAATTACAGGCTTTGATCTTACCTTCATAAGACAAACTTCCTTCTTTTGGAATAAAAACACACCAAAAAATATTAAAATTAATTAATCTTCGGTGTTATCTGCAGGGAGGATCATAGACATTGCAAATTTGCAGCATCTTGATTCCAATGCGCACCCACAAGAAAAGGATAAGGACAACAGAAAAAAGCAAAAACACATGATAGATCACAATAAGAAAAGAATTAGGCCATAGAGCAATGAAGAAGAGAAGGAATATAAGAGAAACGATTGTAGGCATTCAGAAACTGCACGACTACCAGTACCAAAGTCTGTATAAATACATTATATATAGGTCAGAAGTACTCAACAAGTATTCTCTACACCACTACCCAACTTAAACATAGTTTAATTATGTTTTTCTTAGGCTGTTCTGGAATTGTTTTGTGGCAACAACAATTCTGTTTCTTTAAATATTCCAAGTTGGTTAAGGTTGTTACTGCTTTGTGACATTAAAGAAAGGGACTGAGAGAGGGAACCACATAAACATACTCAACTTGGAAACGGTAATCCAATGGGGAATTGAGTGGTCATTTCCAATTATCAAACAATAAAATATATTTGTAAACCAATTGAAGGGTTTATACAAGGATGCAGAACTTTGCCAGCAGAAAATCAGTTAGGTTCACCGTTGACATAGCAACAGAGCATTAGAAAAATGTTTTAATAATGGAAAGAAATGCTGTTTCAAACAGGGAAGTTGGTTACATGTTAGGGCCGTTTGTTTTTTCCTTTTTATTTCTAAAATTTTAAATTGTTCTTAAAGGCTAAAAAATTGACGTGTCTATATATATATATATATATTGTAAACTGTTGGAGGTATATTAGTGCTTACCACTTAGAGCATCTCCAACCACACTTAACAAAATAACTACTCAAAATATATTTAAATATTAAATTCACTATTTTAGCTAGCAACTTTTTAAAATATACCCCAACCACACTTTCTATTTTACACCTAACTTCCAATAATTTAAAAAAAGTCAAACATATATATAGAGAGAGATAGAGAGAAAAAAAAGGTAGAGAGAGAATTTAGAGAGCTTAAATGGCTCTCCACATTTGGTGAGTCATTTGGGTAAACTAGAAAATAGAGAGTGGAATAAAGAGTGGGTTGGAGAAAATTTTTTGTGTTTGGCTAGCTAAAATTATTCTAAAGAAGAAATAGGAATTGGGTTGGAGATTAACAAGCTAGGCATGATGAGATAAAGTGTATTTTAGAATATGTACAAAATATATTAAAATCCACACAAACAATAAAATTTTTAATTTTGGTTTCATTAATATATTAATTTTTTAAATTATTAATTTTATATATTTTATTTTGGTTATATAAAATATTATTTTGTAAGAATGATGATAATAAATTATTTATCATAATAATTTTATCATTTGGTATTTGTAAATAGGATTAATATGTTATACATAGATTATACAATTTTTTTTATTTTATCATAATAATAAGAGTGATTTTATTAAAAGACCTTTTGAAAACTAAAATTTGGAAATCTAATAATTCATTCATTTTTTACCTTATTTTGGTAAAAAAAAACCCTCATTGTTTTCTTGTAAATATAACCATTTCTTTTCAAATATATATGCAAATACATGAAATGAAAAATGACATTTTTGTCCATTATATGAAGTCTTTTTTTAAAATTGAAAGAAGAAAAAAAAGAAAAATAGGGGTGAATTAGCACTATAAACTTTGAGTTATTTGAGGCCTTTTAACTAAATATTTATTTTCCTTAAAAAAAAACCAAATATTTCTAATAATAAAGTTATATCATGACCTAAATTATTTTTCTTCATATGTTTAAGATCTCGATTTTAAGCATATAAAACATAAACAATTAATACTTAATAGAAATATAATATTGGATAAATAAATGATTTAATACTTAATGCTATTAAGCCTTATTCAATATTTAGTTAACTAAAAGTTTCATTGAGCATTAAGAAAAAAATAAACGCTCCTTTAGTATTTTTTATTAAATGGCTTAATGTTTCAAACTTGAATGGATGAATAGAACTTCTCTATGCTTTTTCCTTCTTCTTTTTTTATATATATTTATTCACTTTGTTGTAGTACTATGTTCTTAGAACCTAGATTTCCCATAACCACTTTATCGCGAGTCGGCCTTGGGACAAATGCTTATGCTTATTAGTGATTATTAATTTGCATATGAAAAGTATTTAGTAAAACTAGTTTTATGTGATAAATTCAATGATTTTAATTAAATAATATTTAAACAATTTAATTTAAATTTATCACTTAAAATCTTATTTAGATCATGGAATTTGTATATTTGCATGTTCTCATATTATAACTATAGTGAAGGAAGTTTAAAACCGTGGAAGTTATTGGAGCAGTAAAGGAGATCTAAGGAACACTTAGGACGAATATAAAATGAATATTTAACTTAATTATAAGTTAATTTTTTTTATCGTATTACGTGAAATTGATTTTTTACTTTAGGTCATACCATGAAGTTATTATATTAAACATAATTAATTTACTTAATTATTTAAGTTATTAAGTTAGTTTCCACAAAAAGCAAAATTTCACACTAGCTTTCAAGCTCATTTCGGCTCCGTTTGGAACATGGAAAGTATTAAGGAAAGAAAGCAAAGAGGAAAATATAGAGGAAAAGTACAAGGAAAAAAAAATTGGAGGAAAATAAAAAACAGATTTAAACTTAATAAATTAATTCTATTTGTTTGTTCAAACTCCATTTAATTTGTTTTTCTCTATTATTATATAAGTACTAAAAATTTTAAAATATATAAAATTTTAAGGATTTTTATAATATTATATTTTCTTTTATTTTCTTTTCTTGTTAAATTAAACATGAGAAAATCGACTTACCCAGTATCTTTTTCCCAGTATTTTCATATTATGTAGACCTTCAAGTTGGTTCCATATTGTAATAACTTAATAGCCTAAGTTAGTTTCAAGTTCAACGATACCATAACAACTCTAAGTTTTTTGAGTTTTTGCGATAAATCCTTTCATTTCATAGTACCTCGTTCTGTTTGTCCATGATATTAGAGCCACGACAAGGGAAATTGGGTTTGTTTTAAGTTTTTAGGCCTTTGTAAGCCAAGGTGGTAGGTGTTTCTAGGATAGGCTTTTAGGTGATACTCACTTCGGTTTGTAAATGTACAAATAGACTTGAGATCATAGAAGAATTAATGTTGTTGATAAAGAAATTGGTTTAAAAACTGAAACATGTACTAGAATGACTCGCTATGAGAATACTACATGCATTGCATATCATTGATAGTTTTCCTCATAATGATGTTTTTAGTCCTTGTATCTAAAGTCACCTTAGGTTCCTATACGAAGAACTCTATATTTTGACATAATCTAATTTCATCTGATAGGTGGTAATACAAATTATAGTTGGATACAAGATGAATCATGCAAAGGGATGTGAATGAATAATAAGGAATTTGTCCCTCTCAAATTGAGAGAAATATCTTTGGACTCCTTGACAAGTGAGACTAGAAAATAGATGGTCATGCTTAAATAAATTAATAAATATTGTTAATGTCATTTGTATTGTTAGTCTACTTTGAGGTCGAAAAATATCATATTTGAATTTATAAAGATAACTTAATTCATATATGTGTTCGGTCAAGATATAGTGTAACAAAGGACTATAACATTAACTATGGATTAGGTTAATAATACAGTAGAATTTGACAAAAATTTGACCACGACACGTGAACACGGCAACGAGCGGCCGGTTTTGTAGGTTTGGATTGAGTATAATCGTATTTTTGTCATATTCGTGTTGATCCCGCCTAACATGTTTAATAAATTAGGTCATATTCGTGTTGGCCTGTCTACTTGCAAATTGACACAGTGCTTGTTTAATTATTATATTAATTAATTCACCTATTTAATAAGTCATTTGTGTTAAATATGGATTATTAATTATAATTCCTATTAATTTAAATAATAAAATTAATAAACATGTTAAATTTAATAGGTTATTTGTGTTAAACATGCATGAATGATTAATTATAATTATTATTATTTTAAATAATCAAATTAAATGGGTCATATTCGTGTCAACCTGCCTAACACGAATAATAAATGAGTTGGGTTTGGGTTAGCGAATGTTAACATGTTTATTATTCGTGTCGGGTTTGGATTGACAAATGTTGACACGATTCGTATATTAACCGCAGCCTTGAAACACGAGCTCATACCGCAATTGTCACCCCTATGTCCAATTATAGACATCCACATAATTTGAGTGTTTATAATTCCTTGCTAGAGACCACTTATGATTTGTGGGCTCGAAATGAGTTTTAAGCCTACTACCAACATTATATGGGCCTATAGGAATTCACTGTACTTACGAATGTGCTGGAAACCAGGTTTTGAGTATTTAGAACTCTAAGGGATCTTCTTATGGGAGACATCTTTTGGCAGAGAGAGAGACTATTAGGATTTTGGTGAGACAAGCCATGTGCTAATGGTTCATGTCCTATCAATTTGGCTAGATTGGGGACAAGAGAGAGGTACAAAAAATTATAAAACCTAACTCTGGTATAGCCCATAGCTACTAAAGGTATAGCGGCTCTAGGGTCATCCACTAGGATGGTGATTTCATTCATGACCGCGTTAACCTATGCCTAATGCTGATTTTTAGAAAAAGTTTTGATTTTTATGATGTTGAAGTGGTGGTTTGAATAAAAACAAATTTTTAGTGATAAAAACAGTAATTTGTTCAATAAAAATAGATCTTGGAGCTTTGCTTTGTCACGGTCTCATTCTTTAGGTAACTTAGATTGCTATATTTTCGATCGTTTGCCTGAAAAATCAGCTTATAAATGATCCCCCAAACTCGGCCTAGGTTATCCTCTATTAAGTCCAAGTTCTAGGTGTACGGTACTGGATCTTCAATTAGGTCTTTTAGGATTTCTTGCAGATTAGATAATTGTTTGTTGACAGAGAGTGAAGGATGATTCTTCAACTACCTGACGTACCTACTAAGATTATCAAATTCGAAGCACTAAATAACCTGATTATATGGTTCCTAATGCAAAAGCGGTAATTAAAGCACATACCTTTGTCAATCAGTCCATTGTCACCTGCCACCTTTGGAGATGGAACCGTACTCAGCCTTCTCCTAAGAAGAAGTCTACCCGTCATGGTGGTGTTGTCAATATGCATCATGCAGAGAAGGATCCAAAAGAAGAGAGAGATAGAAAAACAACTGAATTTTACTAAAAGCTTCAATAAAAAGTAACAAAAATTCAGCATGTAGCCTAAGACTGAAGAACAGTTCAGCAAAAACCTAACCAAAAAATCACACCCACAATTCCACAATTCCTCCTTCTCTCTTGCCACCTACGGGCTTTTTTATAGGGAGTTTTGTACGTCTCGGGGCATAATTCATATTATAGGGTTAATTACCCTTTACATCACGTGAATAAGTTGTAAAAATAGAAAGAAATCAAGTCTTCCTCGATTATGGAAGTTTCGGCAATTTCGCACTACCACCTAGTGGCGGTGTGAAATCGACTAGAAATTGGGGTTGAATGCGAAATCGATATGATTTCGCACTGCTCACATTTTTTTTCTCTGTTTTGTCGCGCAACTTCCCATCTTTATCTATACAAGTTCCCGGGCATGTTTTACTTGTGCTATCATCTCGAATTGCCTCCCATTAGGAAGGAAGTTTTAGCCGCGGCCATCGACCTCGGCTAAAAGCAGTATATAATGCAACTATAAAATATAGCTACAGATGAAGACAATCGCGGCATGGCATGACCATAGGTGGTGTGGAGAAATCCTATAGATGCGGTCACTTCATAAACCGTGGCTATAGGCTCTTCCATTATTTAACAATTTGGCATAGTTTATAGCCGCGGTTTGTGGTTGACCCCGATCATAGGTACGGTTTATAGCCGCGGTTTGTGATTGACCCCGGCCATAGGGATGGTTATAGCCGCGGTTTTGGTTGACCCTGACCATATGGTAGTTTTTAGCCGCGGTTTGTGGTTGACCTCGGCCATAAGGTGGTTTATTGCCACGGTTTGTAATTAACCCCAACCATAGGGATGGTTTATAGCCGCGGTTTATGGTTGACTCCGGTCATAGGGATGATTTATAGTCATGGATTGTGGTTGACTCACAAGCTTACAAGGTGGTATTCAAAACTTAATGTTTATAATTAATTTATCAAACATGCTTCAAGGTATTGATACCAAGACACCAAATTCTTAGTAACAAAGAAGAATGTATGTTTAGGTTGGTGAAATGCTATGACAAGGAGATAATCAGATAATGATTATTAATGATAATTCTTATATTTTACATGGAGGGTCATTATGAGAATGGTGGTAAGCATATAAATGTGAATCTAAATAAGGTTATCACAAATAAGCAAGATGTAACAAAAAAATATAAATAAGATGATATGAAAGAATCCGCATCATATGATAAAATATGAAAACCCCCATCGATGTGCCCCAAACAAATGCAAATTACTTTTTTGTGTAGATAAATTAAACAAAACTAGTTTAGAGGAATCTCATTTTAAAGGAGATACCCATTTCTTCTTGAAACACAAATATGAAGTGCTAGAAAGGAGGAGAAGCCACTCCAAGGACCCTTGGGCCAATAGATGTGAAAAGGGCACACAACATTGAAAAAACCTGAGAGCAGTTCCTTGGATTTCCATGGACCTTCTTAGCTGACTCCAATCACACATACCTCTCCACTAAAATCTGCCAGTACCAACATTGAAGAAGAAAGAAAAAAAAAAACAAATGCTTAGATCAAGAAGAATTTAAAGGACAAACAACAAAACATAATCTGCAATTTCACAGATAAGAAATGTAAAATATTTTTTATAAGTATGGAAAATGAAATGTAAATAATAATTTTTCGTTTTTTTAGATAAGTATAAATAATAACTTATCATTCTTTTTTTTTTTCATCGTAATCCATTCAAGATCTTATATTACTATTCAAATTTAAAACTACAGAGCAAGAATTGGTTATTTCGTTACATATGAATTCATGTTCTTAAAGGAATTGCCTTTAGTACCCTGCATTGGATGAAGTTGTAAATAAAAAGACATGAACTCTTACCAAGTTAATTGGCAAAAGAAAAGACTGATGGGAAATATTCATCATGATTGAACTATAGAGAAAACCAGTATCAGAAATAAGCCTCCAAAATAAGAAATTGACAATGACTAGAAAATTTTCCTGTAGTTGCTTAACTAGAATTAGCATTTGCAGCAGAAGAATGAAAATTATATCCTAAATTCTTCTGCAAAGACTACAGCCAACTTGGATAAATTTGGTTTAAGTTGGAGTTATAACATGGTTAATCTAGACCAACTAACAAATTTGAAGGTCGCAAAAGTTAGTGCTAAACTATCAGGCCGGTTGCTAAATTGTTGAACACCTCCCCCTTTCTTGGAAGCAAAATATTTACTCTTCAATACCCTCCAAGGCGCATTACTGTGTACATGTCCTCCAAAGATCTCAAGCCTTACTAGAAATTCTCTCTTCTTTTTTAGTTCAGATTTAGGCTTGTTAGTCTTCTTCTTTTTCTTCCTTCCACCACAACAAGAAGATTCATTTTGGCAAGCACTTGCATGTCCCTTGTTGGTGGCTTCTCACCCTTTGGAGCATCATAATCTCAGAGTGTGAGCAAGCAAAGACCTTTCATGTTAATCCAAGAAAGCAGGGTTTGTAAATTAGTCTTTGGCATACAAGACAATTGATGCTATGAGAACCAAAGAAATGAATAGTAGAAGAAATGAGACTGTATGAAAGAAGTGCATGCTCACATCAAAGAAAAAAACTTCAACTGTGGTCTATTCTCTTGTGAGAAGGGTGATGAAGCCTATTCTCTTGTGACAAATAATAATATGTTAATGTTTTTGGCATCTCTACTGTGGCCTAAATGACTGACAATCCTATGTGATTATCATTGCAATTATTCGCTTCTCATACAGTTGAATTGTTGAAGGATTTTATTTAGTAGGTGACAAGCCTGTATGGTGATTGATATCACAAAACTGCTCTTAATTTTTTACTACTTTGGGTTTTAATAATCCAATAACATTGATGTATACAAGATCTATGCAAGGAAGCTAGCTAGCCCAAGTCTAAACTCCTTCCTCCATGGCTTTGAACATGTTTTTTTTCCATTGCTGAAATTATAATGTGAAGTCCCAATAATAGGATAAAGCTACAACAGTGGAATTCAATTGGCCTTTCATGTAATGGCGTGTCTTTCTACATAGTTGTGCATGGCTATAAATCATATATGTATGGGCTAAAAGTAGAATCACATTCAAGTGAAGATCATTACAACATTCCTAGCAAAATGCAGTGTCATATGCATATGCATGGACAAATAAAAACCTTAGCATTTTTTTTTTTGGGGGAACACCTCAGCATTTCTAATCTGTCTTTCATCCACAATGCTTAAAGGCAATCATATCTCCCCATCAAATCTCTCAAACCTTCTTTCCAATCAAGAACACTACTCAAATACTGATTTCTTTTCTTTCTTTTTTCGTTGTTGTTCTTCCTGCCATAGAATGACTCCATTAGGCTCCCTAGAAGCACATAGCTTTAAAAGCAAAACATGTTTGTGAGGGCGATCTCCACGAACTCCCTGGAAGATATTTCAAGTTTATATCTCATAACACAAATTCGGGTTTCAAAGAAGTCGGGTTCCAAGGGTGAACTTTACTTTCCCACTGTGCCCTAAGGATTCTCATACTAAAAAGGAAGAAAGAAAAAAAATTCAAACCCAGCTTGATCCATGGAGAAGCCCTAACCCTAAACATTATGACTAATATGCCCCTTGAAAATATCATGCACATGCCTCTAACTAGAGAAGAGGAAGATGAAGAAAGAAGCTCAAGAAGAAGAAGAAGAAGAAAATGGGATAATTAATCAAGAAGAAGAAATAAACTAGTTCCATGATTGAATCAAACTCTAGATACAAAAAAAAACACACAAAAAAAAAGTCTAGCTGTAAGCTCTGTTCATGAAGCAGAGCATGCATGCCGTCAAGTAATAGAATAAATAACTACGTAATATTCCTAGCTGTTTGCTAGGAATATATAAGATTCATGCCATTGTCAGTGAGTGACCAAGGCATATGAATATTGCATTCATAAATGAATTATGAAAAACCACAAGGAAAGAATATAAGCAACTAAAAGGTTAATTCTTCATGGCTCTCGCTTGCATTGATCATAATTCTATTCTAATCACAACATATGGCCATGATTGTATCCTCATTATTTTTACGTATGGAAGCTAATAGTTTGCCTCCTGAAAAAAGTTCTGTAATTGGTCGGTGGTTTCGTTGAGGCCACTGTTGTCTTTTTTTTTACTTTCGGGCCTTGAAAATTAAAAACTCGAATGTTTTCGGTTGTCTACTTTTTTCTCATCAAGAAATGGAGCATGAGAGCAATTAAGTCATAGCTGCCTATCAAGTAGAGATGGCTGGGTGTACCTTCGATTTCCACTGTTCTCCTAATTTGCAGCCAAAGTTTCTTTTTTAAAATTACTATAGGTCTTGAAATTGAAGTGTTAAGTAGCATCATCTAACTCTAAATTTATAGAACAAAGAAGAGTTTCTGAGAACACATTTTGGTGTACTGTGGTTTCAAAATTGTTCTCAAAACAATTTTCAAAAACAAGACCTAACAAACTGGTTTCTACTTTTCGCAGGGAATTTAGGGGATTTTTGGCCAACATGGAACTTGGCTTCAAAGAAGGATAACTTGTGATTTATAAACACTTGTGACAATTATTCGATACCTTACATATTCCCTCCTTCTCTAAATTCCACATCTTCATCAAGTCTCCTGTATGCATTACATGCCCTTCAAGATATTTAATCTAAGAAATCTTGTGATCCCGATCTATATCCCTTTCCAAGTCTACATTTAACAAGGAACAATGAAAATTCTTTTACACGGGTTATGGAATTAAGAATCGAATACTTTACCTATCGACTAACTCCATCACATAATGTTCACTGCTTCGTGGAACTCCAGCCACCGGGCTGGGAGTGGCAATGATCACATATCTCATAAACACCTATTCTTTCATTCATAAACACAAAGAGGAGTAATAATTATATAAACATGAGTCATCACACCGCCTATTAGTCATGCAATTTCACAATCACTTCACATACATAAGAAAACATCCAATAGATTGAAACCAAACAACAACAACAAATATTTTGAAATCTTACTACAACATTTTGAAACTTAGAATCAATTATGTGTTTGGGCTATTTGGGGCGCGAGAGTGAAGCAAAGCCCTAATTCACAAACAACGTTCCGATTTCATTCAATCTAAGAAATAATGGAGTCGGATGGAAGGAAAATGATATTACCTGGAATTATGATTTCTGAGAGATTACCGCAGCAGGAGATTAGGGATCCACAGAGTCGAAATCAGCGCAGCAACAAGAAATCAGCTCGAGTGCAGAAAACTCTCTAATTATGAGCACATTTCCAGATCCCAAAAGAGAGTTACGAGAGAGAGAGAGAAAGAAATTAGCCAGAAAATTACATTAAAAAATCATAAATTCATGGAACTTTTGTCATGAAACCAAAAAGCACATATACAATTGAAGATGAAGCCCTACGCTTTTGTATATGTGCCTCGTGCGACTTCGAGTACTTTTACGGAAAGCTGCGGTGGGCTTAGATGACTCCTTTGACCCTCACATACTCCTTTTCGCCGAAGGACGCGATAGAATACCTGAACTCGGCGGCGATGAAATCGGCGTTCAAACGAGCGTTTTCCTTGTGCGAGGGGTTGAAAACACAATTACAAAATCAAAGTGTTGTCGGGCTCTTGTTGGGCGCATCGCTCGCTGAGTGGTCTGAGATAACAAGGGTCGATCACGTGCCTATTGGGTCAAAATATAGCAGCGGTTTTGCATTATTTCAAACTAAAGGGGCTAGTATAGTCGCAATTTATTAATTTCCCCGGTTAAAGGTTGTCAAGAAATTCCTTCAGCCACGTGAATTAGATAACCGAGTCTATACATGCATTTTTAGTCATGAAATTTTTTAACCCCTACTAAAAATGTGCTACCATATCCCAATTTTCTTTAGAAAACTCGTTTGCATTCTAATTCTCCAATAGTAGTGATATGTACCCAATTTTCCTGCAAAAACATATCAACTCCATGAAAATATCAGTGCCAAGGTTAGCGGCTAACAAATCACTAAGTCATGGATTTTAGCGCTTCAAACACTCGAAAAGGTGTAGAAATAAGTGCGGAAAAATGTACTTTCCGAGTGTTTATCAGCTAGCATATATCCGTTCCTCAAGGTTTCCAAGAAGTCTGTTCATGTGGACAGTTTATGGAGGATGTGAGCGTGTCTGCTACATCTTTCAATCTGGCGAGAAGGTCTTCACACATACGATGCTACAAATGAGGAATCTTTAGATAAAAATAGGCATGGATCCTTGGATGGGTTCATGGGGCAAAGATTTAATTTTATGTTGCATTGTCTCATACAATGACCTAAAAAACCCAACAGTATGATCGGGTTTCTACCTATAATGAAAGAGACTTAATTATTGTTAAAGGTGTTGAGGTATAAATATACTAATACAAGGACAAAATAGTAAATGCATAAGGTAAAGTAAATATACTCTAATAGTAAATAAGGAATCCTAAATATACTCTAATAGTAAATAAGGAATCCTAAATATACTCTAATATGCCCCCTCAAGATGGTGTGCTAGAAATAACACAAATCTTGGTTACATAAGGAAAAGAGGCAAGATCGAGATAGAGATTTGGTAAGTGCATTAGTAAGCTGGTCACCAACGGAGACATGAACAACACGCAGCTCGGACGACTGAACTAGGTTACGAACAAAATGATAATCAATCGTAAGGTGTTTTATGAGAAAGTGAAAGACAGGATTTGCATAGAGATAAGTGGTACAAAGGTTGTCCGAGAACAAGGTAGGCGAAAGTTGCACGGGCACGAAGTGTAACACCCCGAAATATACCCTAGTCGTTTTCGACATGTTTAGGGTATTTTGTAAGCATAATTTGACTGTTTAGAGAGTTAAATGCGAAACATGGAAACGAGAGACCCGGAAATTTACAAGATTTAAGGATAAAATTGTAAATTGTCCAAAGAGGGACTTAGTGCTACAGTTGACAAGATTTGAGGCCAAAGGAAATAAAGGAAAGTTTATTTATAAATAGAAAGAATTATAGCCAAAAGCAAATAAAGAAAACTTAAAAACCAAAATGGTTTTTTGTCTAGGGCCAAACAAGGCCTTAAATAAAATCTGATTTTAAAAAGACCAAATTGGTCTCATTTGGGGAGAACCGAATGGGAGAAGGAGAGAAGAAGAAGAGAGGAAGAGGAAGAAGATGGAGGAGTCAAGATCAAGCAAAGCCAAGGTATGGAAACTCACCTTGATTATGAATTCTAGGTGATTATGTATGAATTTCCATGCTTTGATGGTTATAATCTTGCCCAAATCTAGGGTTTTTGCTAGGGTTTCATCTTAACCCAAAATTTATGTCAAGTAAGGTGGGTAAAACCCCACATGGCACAAGATGGGTATGGAATCCTTCCTTTATGGATGGATTCATGGTTTAATTATGAGTAGATGAGTTAGGGTTTGGAACAAACCCCAACTAATCACTGCTAATTGGTTTGTGTATGGGTCTTAACCCATATTAGAATTGTTTTGGAAGGAATCTTGATATGTTTGGAAGAAAGATATAATTGAAAGAGAAATTGAATAGAAAAGTGATTCCAAGGTGAATCGAAATGGACATGTGTGTTGGAAGCATGCACTGATTTGAGTATCAAAGTATGGAAAATGTGAGAAAAACACACATTTTGGGTACTTTTCGAGACTTGTACTGCACAATTTGAACTTGTACTGCAATAACTTGCGTCTCCGGTCGTTTTGGTTGATCCTGTACCCCGCATGCTAGACGTACCCTGCAGACAACCCTCGTTCTGCTTTCCACTCTTGAATTTCAGCCGATTTTGCCATATAACTTGCTCATTTCTTATCCGAATTGAGTGATTCAAGTGGCCAATTAAAATAGACTTCAAGGAAAATCATCCATATACAAATAGCCATCGTCAAATTCTGACTCTAGATAGCCCAAAAATTCACTCAAAGTGGGGCTATGTGCAAGCCCATTTCCTGCATCAGTTGATCATAGAGAAGTCCGGGTTGTTTCGGACGTAACTTGAGTTCCGGTGCTCTGAATTGGGTGATTCCAGTTGGAATAGAACCCTTAGCACCTTAACTTTAAAGGAGTACAAAGATCCAGTGTCAAATATCGAGACAAGGAACTGGAAAATAAATATTTCAAACTGTCCTCTAAAATTCCAGAATCGACTAGTTGGCATGAAAATGCCATAACTTTGAGTTTGATGATCCGATTGGATTGATTCCAATTCTAAGAAAATATATATCCATAGAGGGCTGTAGCGTATGAATGATGTGTGGATAGACATCATATCGTACAAGTATCCGAAATGCCATATGGAATAGGCATGAAACTTGAATATTATATGAAACCTGAAAACTTACTGAAACATGAACATGAACATGAAAAACAATATGTCATGATCACAGAATGTGATTAAGATGGCTTATAAGTTATGAAAGATATATGATCATATGACTACCTAGGACCAGCACGAATGAGTGACGTCCCAATAGTGCTGCTACGCATTAATTCTCGCTTAGTACTTCGTACTCTCCGACTTTCGAAGCGATGACACCCGATCGCGGCTTTGCACTACTAGTACTTTGGTACTTACTAGTGCGACGGCACTCTCCGATCGCGCTTCTCGCGATTACTAGTACTCGGTACTTCCGATTAGCGCGAATTTTACACTCTCCGACGTGCTTCTCGCACATTAGTACTTCTGCATTCCCGCCGGGTGCTATGGCACCTCAAAGATCGTAGATCGCACCTTCGTACTTATCGCATCACAGCCCTACGCCTCTTATAATTGGTCTAGGTAGTCGTACGTATATATGATAAGACAATCAATAAAGAATAAGAGTAAAGATCCGAACGTGATCCGACTGGCCCCGTGAGTACCTACCGGGTACTCCCAGATCCGATAAGTTCAGAGTACCTAAGGTACTCCAGATTTGACAAGTCCCGTCTCGACAAGGGTACTCCCGTATTTGACAAGTCACGTCTCTGAATAAAGTTACATGGTACCTGCGGTGCTCTGTCTCTGATTTAGTTATGTAGTACCTTCGGTGCTCCTGTATGCGAATAAGATTGTGGCAGTACCTGTCGGGTACTCCTGTCTCGATTGAGTTACGTAGGTACCTACGGGTATACTGTGTCTGAATCAGGATTACATCCACGTATGCGAATAACTCCTGTCTCACGAATAAGTCCTGTAGTACCTAAGGTCACTCAAGTCTGATAAGTTCGTATTACTGGGTACTCTTGTATCGTCAAGTTACGTAGTGCCTCTGAGTACTCTGTATGCAGACAAGTTCTACTGTAGTACACCTACGGGTACTCATCAATATCTAACCAAGTCTGTATCTGAACAAGTCTGTGTACCTCAGTTACTCTTTATATCTGATAGTTCCGTCACTGTATCTGATTAAGTTAATAGTACCTAATGGTACTCTGTGTTGATTAAGTTACAGCTGCATAAGTTAAGTTACGTGAGTACCCTACGGGTACTCTAGTATTTCATCAAGTTTCTGAAGTACCTAGGGGGTACTCCACGTATACGATTAAACTTTGTATTGGTACTCTATAGTATCGTAAAACAAGTATAAATTAAATTAGTACCTAAGGGTACTCGTATCAAATAAAATAAGTATATGTATACATTCACGATCATACTGCTGGGCCAATATCCATGGTATGTATGCGCATACGATACGATCTAACCACAGTGTAGTGTATGATTAGGGTAAATTCAAACATTGCACCTAAGCTTTCTCTTGCACAAGTATAAGATACGTAAAGCCAATTATAAGTCTGTAAGAATAGTATATACTTGGTAATACATGTATAAAATCTGAAATACATGTATAGGATTACGAAGTACATGTATAAAATCAGAAATACGGTATCTTGAGAAATACCGGTATAAGTTCCGTAAGACGGGATATACGCCGTAGTACCAAGTAAAGATCACGAAGTACGATTATAAGTTTTGTAGTACTTTGAGGTACTTCCGTATAAGAATAAGTTACGCAATATCGTTATACGTTAAAGTAATTTACGACGACACCTCGGTACCTCGAATAAGGGTAAACTCCGTAATATAAGGATAAGTTCTGTAACTCCTACGGGAGTCCCGAGATGAATGTGAGTGCATTTATAAGTAGAGAAGTCTGCATAAGATAAGTTACGTAACTCTAAGTCTGAATAAAAATAAAGTGCATTGAGTATAAGTTACGTAACTCCTACGGGAGTCTTTGAATAAACATAAGTGCATTTAGTATAAGGTTTTTATAAGCATAAGTTACGCAGGAAATAAGATCGCCCAACTCCTACGGGGAGATCGAATAAATGGCTTTGTTATAAGAAAAAGAAAATGCGGTGGCAGTTCATAATATAAATACATAAAATTTATATTATACATTATTTTATGCATTAAATGTGTATATGCATAAGACATGTTCCCACTAGCGTAAAAAGCTTAGCAGTTTTAATCCATGAGTGGAGAAGACATCGAAGACTTCCGCATCTGGCCAGGCGACACGAGGAAGGAGTTCACTACATGTAGGTTAGTGCTCTGGACTGTAAATGTAAAAGTAAAGTTTTGTATTTGTAAATGGGACTCAGTTATATGTATATAATATTTTGATTCTGTTATAATATGTGGGCCATACCCACAGGTATAAATTGGCTTTTAAAAAAAAAAAAGAAAGAAAAGAAAAAAGAATCAGGTAAAGGTCGGTATTTGATCTAAACGTCAAAATCGGGGCGTGACGGCTTTCGAGACAAAGGGATTTCACCCATTGTAGTTGGCAATGTGCCGTAATGGCACTATACTCAGCCTTAGTAGAAGCGAGCAACGCCGTGCGTTGCTTGAGTAGAACCTAGAAATGGGATTAGCACCTAGGAAGATAAAGCTTTTTAGTGGAGGTCACGATCATCGAATTCTAGTGATCTTCATCGAGAGAAACCATGTAAGTCGAAATTATACATGGAAAATTTGGATACCAAGGGATCTCGTGCCATTAAGATAACGAAGCAGATGTTTGATCGCTCCCCAATGGTGTTCGGATGGAGCATGCATAAACTATGAGAGTTTATTCACGGCAAAGGAAATATCTGGCCTAGTCATCCGAAGATGTTGGAGGCCACTAACCACCTGATGATACATGGTGGCATTGACTGGCACAACACCATCATTGACAGTTAGAGAAGTACCTACAACAAGTGGTGTAGAGATAGGTTTGGAGCCGAGCATGTTATATTTGCTTAGAAGATCAATGACATACTTTTGTTGAGATAGTAGAAGGCTTAAGGAAGTTGGCAAAACCTCAACTCCATAGAAGTAGGATAGTATCTCGAGATCCTTGGTGTATAATTTGGTCGAGTTGTCGAGATAATGAGTATCAATAAGTGAGGGGTGACTACTTGTGATAATCAAATCATTAACATAGACCAGGAAGTAGAGAAGCGCATTACCACGGGAGTAAACAAAGAGAGACGAGTCTGCAAGGGATGTGATAAAGCCGAGAAAGAGCAAGAAAGTGTGAAGCTCCTGGTACCAAGCTCGGGGAGATTGTTTAAGCCCATAAATAGCCTTGTGTAACCAATAGACATGATGCGGATGATTGGCGTTGTGCATGCCCTGTGGCTACGCCATATAGACCTCCTTGGACAGATGTCTATTGAGAAAGGCATTATTGACATCAAATTGGCGAATGCTCCATTTACGGTTAAGGGTAATGCTAAGCACAATACTGACGATGACTAGATTTATCACAGGACTAAAAGTCACGAGAAAGTCAATGCCCAGCTATTGGTGAAATCCTTTAGCAACAAGGTGAGCTATATAACGTGCAACAGAGTTGTCAAGATTTTATTTAATGTGAAACACCCATTTTTTGCCCACTATATTTTGCCACAGGCTGGAGACTAGAGCCGAAATGCAGACTAGAATAGGAGCATCATATTACCTTCACTGCATTGTTGCCAACCCACTTGGGAGTCACGAAAGAGCTTGGAGTAGCAGTCGTGGTTAGAGTGAAAGGAGGAATCATGGTGGTGAGGCCATATTTTGGGTTGGGTTTGATGATGGCATTTTTTGCACAGGTTTGCATAGGATGAAGGTTTAGTGGGGAAGAGAGAAAGGGTGGGAAAGAAGCCGGACCCAATAGGCCAGCATTGCGGGTGGACAAGGTAGGGGATGAAGGGCGGGCAAAGTGATCAGGGCGAGTGGGTGAAGGTGATGAGCCTGATGCGTCAGGTCGGCCGTATGGGTGGGGAGATTCGGGTCAGTATGGTGGTTCGAGGGGAGGACAAAGGGAGTGAAGGTGGGGAATGCATCAGTTCGGGTGAGGTCGGTATGGGTGGGGGTGCAAGATAGTTGCATGAGGTGAACGACAAAGCGAGGAGTGCAGAGTCTGTGTCTATTACCGGTGTGGCCGAGGTGGATGAAGACGTTAATAGGAATATGTTTTCCATGAACTTGACATGATGGGACACAAAGATTCTTTGGAGAGTGAGGTCAAAACAAAGAAAGGCACTGCAGTGGGGAGTAGTCGAGAAGACCACGAGGAATGGTTGGGATCGAGTTTGTGGGAAGAGTAGGGATGCAACCAGGGAAAGCATAAGCAGTCGAAGACACAGAGTTTGGAAATGTCCGGAGCTTGGTTGAATAACTTTTCAAACGAGGAACCCAGAAGTAAATACGACTTTAGGCATTTTGATTAATTAAATGAGCAGGAGACATAGCAAGGCATATGGAAGAAGGTTAGGAATGAGGCACGATGAAGGAGAGTGAGACTACGTTTGACAATGTGCAAATCTTAGGCGTTCAAAGTACCCATTGCCAGCATGTATCTTATGGGGGATGCAAAACTATGGTGGCGTACTCGGGTTGGTGAGGACTTAGAGGCGGGAAGGCCCCAAGTTGTTGCGTGGGAGACTTTGAAAGGGAGTGCGGGATCGGTTCCTCCGTTGAATCTTTGGATGGTAGGTACAGAGAGTCATGAAGGGGTGAAACATGCAGTTCGGTGCGGGATACGTGAAAGAATTCAGTTCATACGATGTTAAACGCATAAGGAACATGTCCGGAAGACGAGTTGTTCAACTTTGTCACCGGGACTTGAGGGATGGGCCGCAAACGGAACTTCGCGGGCGGGAGTTCGAGATTTGATTATTTGCTATGGGCTGCGTGGTTGCTTAGTTGATCTCAAGATGGTCGGTGCCATCAACAACAAGCAGAAAAACAAACCTGATGGTGGGATGAAATCCAAGGCCGATGGGTAGAGGAATGGCATGGCTGCAGTCCCAGAGAGTGGGGAGAACGTGCAACAGACATTTAAATGGGTCGGATGCTTCATATGAGGCCACATGTCGGGCAAGAAGTGTCCAAAGAGGGAAAAGGTATCTGCCCTCCAAATGGACAACGGTCGGAGATTAGAACATGGAAACCAGGCCGAATCAATTGAATGGTAAATACTATCCTGAAATCAAATTCCATTTTTGAACTAATGTATGTGGTTGTTCAAGTTAATGGAATAGGTGTGAAGGCGTTGGTTGTCACGGGAACGCGCACACAGTAGCCAGCGAACAATGCGGTACGCGATTTGGGATTGGAAATCGAGGCTATGGCGTGGTGGCGTCTTTGGATTGCGGGGATCGTGGGTAGACGGAATCATCAGATCCTGTCCCATAGAGATGGGTGATTGGGTTGGCTGTTGTGACTTGGTGGTAATGCACTTGTGGGATTTCGAGATGATCATGGGGATGAACTTCTTGATGCAAGCTGAAGTAAGCATAATGCCTTACTTGAGGACACTGGCGTTCATGGAAAAAGGGATGCCGTGCACTGTGTTGGTTGTGGAAAATTAGGCCATGAAAATAAAAGATGGGGCGAGGTTGTACTCTTCAACAACACACAGTGGGGGTTGGTTGGAGAACAGAGACAACGGGGTTTTGAAGCCTTGGCAGTCCTTGGGTTTGGGACAAGGTCTAGTTGCCGATGACAATATGCAGTTTGAGTCGACGAGGACGTCGACCTCAATTGGTGGGGGTGGGTTTGTAGCCCCCTTCGCGACCTAAGCCGGGGATCGGCATGAGGGAGGGCCTCATGGGGATGCCTTACACCCATGAGAGGACCCTAAGAGAGATAAGGCATGGCGGGCTTCACATGTGGGATCGGATGTGGGATTTGGATGTGGGTTCGGATGGCCAGCAACAAGGCCTTAAGACACTGGGGACAGCGCAAGCTGTAGGAACTAATTTGGGCATGGGGTAGCCTGCACACATTCGGTTGGTGATCATGGGCGCAATGCCATGATGCGGTTGAAGCCGGCCGGGCGGCGCCCGGGCCACGGTGCCCGGCATGCGTGCACGGGCGGCGCCGAAGCCGCAGCGCCCGTGCGGCGTGCCTGGCGACACCATTACAGCAGCGCATGGGCCCGCGCGCGGGCGGAGAACCATGCGGCGCCGCAGGCGGCGCGCCCATGCGTACCGCGAGCGATGCCGCGAGGCAGCGCGCGCGAGCGAGCCGGCGCAGCGCGGTGGCAAGCGCCAGCGGGCGCGCCACAGGCAGCTCCTGGCGTAGCGCTGGGTAGCTCTGGGCGCGCGCATCACGGCGTCGAGCCTGCGCCCACGGGGCGGCACCGGGCGGTGCACGGGCGCCCGAGGGCGGCGCGCACGGAGCAGCGCGCCGGGGTAGTGGCCGGACCACGGTAAGGAACATGAGATTGGGGTGGACCGGGGCTGGTGACGAATTGAGCAAGAGAGGCGAGTTAGAATTTGAGCCACATGGGAGGTGCAGACCGCGACACCAGCAGTCATGGTTGTTGGGAAGAGGAATACAAGCAGTTGAAGTGGTGATCGGATGTTGATTTTGAAAGAGCTTTGGAGGGAGGATCAGGGCTCAGGTTCAATGGCGTGACACTTGAGAAGGGGTGCATGCTCAGGTATAAAAGGCTTAGGCCTAGATCCTTACAAGGGTTGGTTAGGTTCATTTGTGGGTGTATCCAGTTTGTAAGGAGAGCCTAATAGCTGTGTATTCTATGTGCTGTGAGCACAACAATTTTGTAAAAGTTTGAGTGTTAATAAAGAGCAATTTGGGTTGAGACCCATATAAATTGTTTGGTTGTGTGTGCTCGCTTGTTCTTAAAATGCACGGAGTTGGGGTAAAAGGTTGATAAGGAGGGATCTTAGGCAGCACACTAAGGCAAAATTGATACTCGGATTTTGTGGGTGTAGTAGTGGTATCCCCTGAGTGGTGTCTTTAAGGTTGAACTCCTTCACGAGTGAGGGAGTCCCCGAAACCTAACCCTACGGGCATTGCGGGAGGATGTAGCGAGTCTTAAAGAAGGCATTCTTTGCGGTCATCCCCTCCCGAACCAACGATATTTGCGCCCAAGGTGGGAATCCACACGCAGGCTTTGATGGAATTTAGGGTGCCAGGAGCTTGAGAACTTCTGTGGGACATGGGCGATTCTTGAGTACGCTTTGGGTTCTTTGATGAAAGTCTCTCCATCCGCGGGTATGTATTTGATGGGTGGCCTTAAAACTTTGGTGGAGGGGCGGGGCGGAAGGGGATGCGAGGTAGTGGGCCGCCCGGATCTCCGGCAGGAGACTGAAGCTAGAAGAACTCAAGAAGCGGTTCCACTCCGCCCGTGCGTGGCGTGGTTGGCTCGGGAATGCTTTGAGAAGGCTCGAACGGGGCGGGGCCAGAGTGCGGGATTATGTCAGGAATTCGGGTTCCTTGATGTTGGATATTAAAAATATGTCCGAGAGGATTAAACTGGCTGCTTTTGTTTCTGGGTTGCTTGACGTAGGCTCGAGACCGGAGTTAAGAAGAATGATGAAAGATTTACTGCGCCTGCATGGCAGTGCGAGATTGCCCTAGTTGACTACAAACTATTGGGGCAGGTTCTTTGAGGCGAAACCAAAGATGGAAAGTGCAGAAAGCGGGGAAGGTGGTGGAGCCTTCTCTGCTTTCG
Organism: Tetrastigma voinierianum; assembly: GCA_016808115.1. Lineage (NCBI taxonomy): Eukaryota > Viridiplantae > Streptophyta > Magnoliopsida > Vitales > Vitaceae > Tetrastigma > Tetrastigma voinierianum. The sequence goes on from JAEQBH010008594.1 coordinate 25,024, forward strand.
ATCAAAGGGGAAAAAGAGGAAAGGTATCTTGCCCGATATGAGAGCGGGTGAAAGTCAAAATGGACCTTGGACATCAAGTAGAGTGGGTGTTTCATTTGCGAGACCCCGGCCGGGTGAGGCATCGAAGGGAGAATAATGCGCCTCCAGAGCAGCGAAAGGAGGGCTGAGACTACGATTAGAACGACTCGACACCACAACTTAATCCATTGCAACTAGTGAACACCTTCCACAAACCTAACCTTGTTAACAAGTTAATGTATGTTCTTGTTCAGGTAAATGGAGTGGTTGTGAGGGCAATGGTGGACACAGGTGCAACTGAGTGTTGTTTGTCGAGCAATATAGCGGCAGCTGCAGGTTTGACAGTGGAGCCGTATGCAAGTGTGGTCGTTCCATTGAATGGCAAAGATCATAGAGTTGATGGCATGGCAAGAGCAGTTCCATTACGGATGGGGGATTGGACTGGCCATTGTGATTCCATGGTGATGTATCTACGAGACTTCGAGTTGGTGCTAGGTATGGACTTCTTGATGGCGGCACAAGTAGGGATCCTCCCACTTAGGAGTCATTAATTGTTCTTAGGTGGGGACACCATATGTTGTAAAGAAATTTGTCTGGAATGAAAAAAGAACCAAACTTTGATCTGACCAGGATGGTGTACACCTCAGAGATAGTAGGTGTTTGGCCTGAGGGCAGCAAAAACCAAAGCATGGATGATCATGAGTCTCAAGGATCCGGAATGGTGGCAGAAACGAGGGAAGTGAACGAGGCGAGGGCCTTGAGTTCGAGTCAGCGGGGCGTCGACTTCATGGGGAGGGGGTGGGTTTGTTACCCCTCTCGGTCGTGTGACTATGTAACGAGGCACGACAAGGGTCCCCAAGGGTTAGTCTTGCACCCTTAAGGCCTTGGCTGGTGGAGGCCAGGCCAGAGAAAACGGGCCACGGTGGGGCGGTGTGTACATCTATGTGCATAGGCTGGGTGCATGCAACGCGGGCTCGGGAGAAGGGCGAGGTAGAAGACATTAAATGCATTTGGACTCATTAAAACCTATATGAGCGAGGTTGTGCCCTAGGGGTTTTAAATTAATGGGTGTAAGGGGTTGAAATTGTTGGATTTATTTAATATTTATGTAAATATTCTATTATACCTCCTCAGCCATTCTGATGTCTCCTCAAGAAAATCTGAAAACGGCTTAAAATGCTCTTTAAGGGGGGGAGCATGTCCTGAGGGAAAATGGGGGGCCATGGCCACGCCATGCGCGGCGCACCCGCCCCGACGCGAGGCGCGACTAGGAAAGAACATGCGGTGGATATAGAGAGCGGCGCCTGGGCGCGCGTAAGCGGCGCCGAAAGCCGGCTGCCAGCGCCTGAGCGGCGTATGCGCGCATGGCGTACGCGCATGTAGCTCCGCGGCGGCAGCGTATGTAGCGCCGAGCGTGAGAGCGGCGCGAGCGGCGCGGCAGCGCCCGAGCGATGTAAGCGATTATCGAGGCGTGAGTTCTTGCCACACGGGCATGGAGCCACTGATGGCATGGCTTGGGCGAAGTGGGGATGCGGCAGAAAGACCCTCTAGGGCAAGCATAGGAGCAGCACCATGCGCCCAGCACTGAGTAGGAGCAGTGCACATATAAGCAACGGTTGGCCCCGATCAGTTGGTGTTTTTGAGACAGTGAGGCATGACAAAGAGCGGCATAGCGGTAACAGCCGTACAAATGGCCTCAACGGGTGCCTTGGATATGCGGGCGGTTGAAGCGGTTTCTATAAAGTTGCAGGGCATTACACCGCCCAGGATCTCGGATCATGGGTGTGCAACTCCAAACCAGGAAGGGGCGTGTGGATGGGCGGGAAGCACTACAATGGTTCCTTCAAACATGGTTATGGGTAGTTGCAGTCCACCACATAGAGGGGTGTGAGTGGGACAAGTGGGTGTGTGCTAGTGGGCAGTTGTGGGTGGTTTCCCCAAAGGCCCGATCACGTTTTAAGGCGGTTGTGGCGATTACCCCGAGACTGACCCATGATGTAGTGGCTTATGTAATCAGGACGGATCGCCTCGTCGATCACGAAGGGTTGAGGTCAAGGAGTAGTGAGTCTGTGAGAGATTTGTGAGAAAGCTCCTTCTCAAGTCCCAGGGTTTGCAGGTGCAGAGGCACTGTGGTGGATTTTGGTAGTTTTGTAGATGGAAGAGTGTCATCAATAAAAGTGTGGATCCATTTCCCTAACCTCGTCTCATTCTCTTGTGTGCTGTGTTGTGGGAATCTTTGAATCAGGTTGGCTAAGTTTGGGGCTTAGCACATCACCTCTTTCTGAAAATTTAGAGGGGATTTTCGGGGGTGTGTGCGGTGCTGAAGCGAACCGTAACTTTATTCAAATTCCTGTTTCACCGGCTGCAGATGAGGGCGAGGTGAAATGGATCATACTATTGATGACGCTCTTCCATATAAAACACCAAAATCCGCGTGCTCTACTACAAACCTGAGGACGAAGAACTCTCTAGGCTCTCACAGGCACCCTTCTCTCGACGCTTTAGATCGAATTTACTGGGATCAGATACGGTAAACCCTTTCACGTAGACCGATTTAGAGGCAATCGCCCACCTTTATAGCATGGGTTTGGAAACCACCACACCCTTTTGCCCCGCTGTCCTCCCTGTGGGCTACGTAACCACGCTGTTTGAAGGTTGTGGTAGCTGCGCTACACGCCGCACGGGGTGGGTTACACACCGGGAGATGCGGGGGTCTCTCCGGGGCTGCAGAAAATGGCTCGGCTTGGCCCATCTGCTCAGGGCACTGTTGAGACGTTTTGCTTGCTTTGTCATCTTCTGTCTACCGGTATCTCGGCACCTGGGCGTCGGGAGCGGCCGTGCCTGTAATACGCTGCTCTACTGTGTTGGGCGCACATGGTACTATATGCACTAGAGGGTCTTTCAGTGCTCTACCGATCCCAGCCATATATCAGTAACCCGTGCTCGTGTAGCGAGGGCTTCCATTTGCTCCCGCCTTGCACAGCTATACGGGCATTGCTTCGCGTTGCTGTGTGCGCCGCCTCCCACCCGGCTGGCTTTATGCCACTGCATCTTGCCATTTGCTTTGTCTTATTACATCTGGGGCCCGCCTATGCGGCGCATGTGCTGCTATGCTTGACTAATCTTTGTGTATTTATATCTTAGCCTCGTGTGACTGCCTCTTATGTCCATTTGCATGTCTTTTACTGGCACCCGTGCCAGCTAGCGAATCTTGCTGTCTTGCTGTCTTCGGGACTATCACTCCCACTAAGCATTACAAGCAGTTTTAATCCTGTGATTCATCGAAGATGGTGAGAAGTATGAATATTTGCATAAATATTAAATAGGCGCAGCTACCCTCGACCACACACACTGCGTGGTTAAAACCCTGGCGCCTATGGGACTGTGAGTCGGCGTTTATGCGCGGCTATACGAGCACTGCGATCATGCTGCTCTGCGTGGTCTTGCACCTTTGCGCCTCAAATGCGTGACGTTTTCTTTCTTTAGCTCAGGCCCAGGCACGGGCAACCGCTGGTACATGGAAATGCCTGCCCATAATCTGCGGCCGGAAAGAATATTCAACCACCCTCCCATGGTCATCTACCGACTTCGAACAGCGTCCTCACGGCTCGATGCATTTTTCCGCAACGGCTCGTCCCGAACTCATGATCGTATGCTGGCTGCGCCTGACAATATCTACGAGGTATACCTCTTTGAAACCGGTCAAGATTGATTTCTTTTTCATCGGTATGATCTTTACGGCATATGTGTCGAAACACGATGACACCGTAGAGGAGGATCCCACGCGCCGTAAGGGTCCATAGGCACCAACTTCGAGTGCCGTGGTATCACCGTGAAAATCAATGGCGATCCAATCCTGTCGCTCAATAGGTACTCTTACTGTACCATCAGCTTTTATGACTATTTGCGTTGATGGGCGACCACACACTGCATGCGTCAGCAGCCGAGCTGCGAGCTCTTTTATGTGCTCGACGAGCAACTTTTACTGTGTCACCGTACTTTTTCCCTCACCTTTCCATTTACGCCAGAGCGCTACATTAACTTGTTAACAGGGTGGGAGCTGACGAAAGGTGTTCGCGATTACAATAGTTAAGACGTGGTGCCGAAAATATAAATACGGTCCGAGTAACTAACCTCTTTTTCCGGCGTTTGAAGAAGGCGATCTAACCCAGGCGTCTGCCGATAGTCACTGGCGCACAAATAAAACACCTACTACGGCTTGAATGTGCCGATTGTCCGTGCGACTTTTCGCAGCCGAGTGGCGACATTCAGCACTACGCTGTGACGGAAAGAAAGGCTTCGATTGTATTTCTGGGCAGTCCATCTTACGGTTTTGCGAGCGAGCTGGCGCTAGCGGACGCCAGTCGGTATCTGCGAAGCAGCCAGCGGCGGCGAAATGGCCGCCGCTGCAATGTTTACACGGCGGCAAGTTAAATAACGCGACGCAATATCCAATGAGCTGGTTCGCGACATGGCGCGCGATTGTTTGAGCGCTCGCTCTCGGTAACGCGCGGTGAAGGCTCGCAGTTCTGCGTTTCCAAGTCTCCCGGTGAAGATGCGAATGCGATCGGCATCCCTTCCAATCTCGTCCTCCACCAAAGTTTTGGAGTCTTATCAAATACATGCGTGATGGAACACTGTATTTCATCGACCAACAGGCGACCACACAGAAAAACGCTCCATGTCCCACGAAAATACTCGGCTCCTTAACACTCCCCAATCTCCCATCGAAAAGCCTTTTGATAAATGCTCACCTTGGGCGACATCGATGGTGAAGAGGATTGTCGCCCGGCAATGCCTCTTCAGAGCTGCTACATCTCACTGCCCGATACTGCTGAAATCGGATTTTAGGACTCCCTCGCGATGAGAGACCGACCTCAAAGACACCACAGCCTCCACATGCTGGCATGTTTCGGCTAAATCATACGAACCTGAGTTCATTCATTTGCCTCACGATGCTGGCCCGATGCTTGTTGCCCTCTTCACATTCTACTCACCCAATAGGTTTTCTAGTTTTGCCACCCTTTCCTTCATTGTCTCTGACCATCTGGCACTCACGATACCACTTGTCGCACCGAATCCGAGTATCGATTTTTCTTGTAGTGTCTTGATTTAAGATCCTACTAGATAGCCTTACCCATTTGTCATGATTTTAAGAACAAGCGAGGCACACACAACCAAACAATTTATAGGTCTCAACCCAAGTGCTCTTTATTAGCACTATTTACAAGAGTTATTTGTGCTCACAGCACATAGAATACACTGACCATTAGACTCTCCTTCTATTTGGATACACCCTTGAATAGATTGACTTGACCCTTGTAGGTCCCAGGCTGGCTTTTATACTTGAGCATGCACCGCTACCAGTGTCATGCCTGTGGAACTAGAGCCCTTGGATCCTTCCTCCAAAAGCTCTTTCGAAATCTTTCCTCCTGATAAGCGACAATGTTTACACCCTCTTCAACAATCATATTTGTTGGTGTTGGGCTGCATGTTGCACCCTGACCCGACTCGGCCTCTCTTTGCCCGATGTCGTCGGCTCCCGTCCCGGCTGTCTCCTTCCCCTGGCTTTGTGATCGGTGTCTGCTTGCTGTGCTGCACATTGGCGCGGCGCTACTCATTGATGTCTGTAACTCCCAGAATGCTGCTTTGTGCGTGAGACACAGACTTGAAGCTGTCTTGCGACACAGGCTACTACATGCGGCGCGACACACGTGAAGCGGCCCAGTTGTCGCGCAGCGGCTTTGTGGGCGCTGTGCTGTCTTGCGCTACATGAGCGTTACACATTACCGCGTGCACCTCGACCTGTATGCACGGCGTTTGCTTTGTACTGCGCTTCGCCAGGCGGCTGTGTGCGAAGCGTACCTATGCACTACGCATGGGCGTTGTGCTGAACCGCTACTGTGCAGCTGCGTGGAGCCTTTGTGCTGGGGCGGCCCTGTGAGCTCTCAGCCCGGATCATGGCATTGCTTTATGTTTTGACCGAATGTGTGCGGGCGCGTACCCCAGTGGTTCTGCAGCACTTGCTGTCCCGGTGTCTTAAGGCCTTCTTTTTCAGTCATACGAACCCATCCGAATCCCACATCCGATCCACGTATGGCTTGCCATGCCTTATTTCTCTTAGGGTACTCTCATGTGTGTAAAAATCCGTAGGCCCTCCTCATGCCGATCCGCGGTGCGAAGGGCTAAACTACCCACCAAGCGAGGTCGGCGTCTCGTCGACAAGCTAGTATATTTCATCGGCCAGCTGGACCTTGTCGAACCAAGGGCGCGAGGCTTTAAAACCTGTTGTCTCACGTTCTCCCGACCCGACCCCAGCGTATTGTTGTTGAAAGTGACCTCGCCACCATCTTTGGTTTTCATGGCACGATTTTCCCACGGCCCGACGATTACGGCGTCCCTTTTTCCATGAGCATGATGTCCTCAAGTAGGCATTATGCCTTGACATCAAAGTTTCATCCCCGCTGATCGTCCGAAATCCCACAAGTGCATTACCACCAAGTCGACAATGACCGATCACGTCTACGCCAGACGGGGTCGATGATTACGTCTGCGATGATCCCTTCCATTCAAAGAGCGTCACGCGGCGTCGCAGGTCTCGTTTCCAATCCCAGGCGGCGGCGCATTAGTACCTACCGCAGTGTGCGTTGCTCCCGTATCAACCAGCGCCTTCATCCGTATTCCATTCACTTGAGCGGTACGTACATTAGTTAAAATGTAATTTGATTAGGGATAGTATTTACCATTTTGGGTGGATTGGTCTTGTCCATGTTCCCAATCTCACAGATCGTTGTCCATTTGGAGGGGCGGACACCTTTCCCTCTTTGGGACCTCCTTGAACGATGTGGGCCTCGGCATATGACATCAGGCCCATTTAAATGTCTGTGCACGTTCTCCCCACTCTACGGGGCTGCGACCATGCCCATTCTACTTATTCGACCTTGAACTTCATCCCTATCGAGGTTTGTTTTTACACTTGTTGTTGATGGCACCGACCATCTTGAGATCAACTAAGCGTACGCATGACCTGCGGCGATCAAATCTTGAGCTCCACACTGCGAAGTTTTGTTTATGCCCATCCCTGAAGTCCCGAGACAAAGTTGAACAACTTGTCTTCCTCGGACATGTTCCTTATGTTTAGCATCAAGGAACTGAATTCTTTCACGTAATCCCGCATCGAATCTGTATGATTCGACCCACATGGAGACTCTCTATTGACCATCCAGTATTCGTGGGGAATGATCTGGTCCCTTTTCAAAGTCTCCCCTTTCGAAACTTGGGGCCTTCCCGCCTGCAAGTCTCGCTGACCAGTACGCCACCATAGTTTTGCATCCCCCATAAGATACATGCTGGTGAGGGAGACCTTTTGCACTCCCGAATGCATGGCCGGCCTTGAAGAAGCACTCCATGTCCACACACGAGAGAAAATTTTAGTTCCTTTGCATTGCGAGTTCTTTACTAAAGCCTTTGGGCTGGGGACTCGAACAGGGCTTACTGTCCCCGAATGGGAAGAACAACCACTGCGGGTATAGCCTTTTGGGGCGCAGCATGCTGTGGCGAGCTCCATCATGCGCCTAAGTTCCTCCATTCCGGACTGAACTTCGGCCTTTCTTTCAACGAATTCCCCCTCCACATGCTTGGCATGAGACTCAGCCAAGTCCCTCTGAACATTCAGTTCATTGGATACATGTGCAGACCATGCGAGGAATGGTGCCTTCTTCAGCATTCCGGAGCATGACAGGAGAGCGACATGGCGGTGTGAGCCGGGTACAAATGGCCTCAACAGGTGCCTTGGATAGGCATGGGCGGTTGAAGCAGTTTCTATAAAGTTGGGAGCATTACACCACTTCCCTAGGATCTTGGATCATGGGTGTGCAACTCCAAACCAGGAAGGGGCGTGTGGATGGGCGGGAAGCACTACAGCGGTTCCTTCAAACATGTGCTTAAAGGCGACAAAGGTCAAATGAACATCCAACTTACAACGTAATGGGTAAACCCAAATGTACTTTGTGCTTAGCAGTCCAGCAAAATAACGTAGTAGTAGAAAACTATCAGAGAAAATGGGTGAGGTCCAAACATTAGAGAAAATGACATCAAGAGGGGAGGAGGAGATAATGCTTGATTTAGTAAAATTTAACTTGTGAGTTTTATTAATGTTGCAGGAGTTACAAGAAAAAGAACATAAATGTTCTTCGAGAAAGGAAATACTTAAAACACTAAGAAATTTGTGAAAATGGGCGGGCGATGGCAGAGCGGCTATGCCATATGGAGTAAGCGGAAAATTTGGCCCGGAAGCGGTGACTTAGGTGGAAGACGGAAGGGGGCAGTCTTTGGCGATAATAAAGAGACCATCTACATGATCGCGGACTAGGGTGACCGTGTAGCGATCCTGCACCTGGAAGGAAGAATAAAAAAATAGGACATTAATAAGGTTATTGATATAATGAGCAAAGACAAAAATAAGGTTTTTAGACATGACAGGCACATGAGGCACATTAGAAAATAATAAAGGTGTAGGGAGAGAGGTAAGGAATTAGATGAGCCATGTTGCGATAGATGGCTTGTACCATCACCAATAATAACACTGTCAGAGGTGGTGTATGGCTTATGAAGGGCTAAGACAACAAGATCCATAGTCACATGGTGAGAGGCGCCTGAATCAACGACGTAATCCTAAGAATAAACAGGATATGAATAATGAACTGTGGTGTAGGCAGAGGGTGCATTGAAGGTCGAAAGGCCGAGCTCAAGCAAGATCTGGTGGAAACAAGGTAGGGGCCAAGGTGGAAGGAGAACCGCACTATTGAGCAGAGTGCCCGATCACACCATAGAGTTGACAATGCTCAAGGTAGCCACTATTGGGAAGATGCCGAGGTGGAATGAGAATCACACTACTAAGCAAAGTGCTCAGTCACACCATAGAGTTGACAACGCCCGAGGCAACTATGCTCGAAGCTCGGGCCTGCGGAGCCAAGGCAACGAAGACCGGGAGAGGCGGCATATTGCATATTTCTGGGGTGCTTGAGGGCTAAGACTATTGAGATCGGGCATGGTTCTGTCCTCCACGGGTGGTCAACCGACTATGTGAGGAAGGACCAGCCGAAGTAGCGAAGGTAGTGGCCGGAGGGAGGACGGGCGGTATTGAAGAAACCAAGGTTGTCATATGGGCCTCATAACTAAGTAGTTGCTCAAATAACTCCTCGAACGTAAGCCAGGCCAAGTCAGTTCAAGACGGATGGAGAGCGTATTAAAGTCAATGCGACATTCATGAGAGCAAGAGAGTCAATGCTGTGTTTAACATCTTGCATATATTTTGTAATATTGGTATGATTACTTTGTTGAGGACTGGCAAGATTCTTGTGATGGACCAAGATCAGTCCACGCGAGGGAAAGATGTTGTCCACAAAGCCCGAGATGTGGTGGAGGTAGAGAGAAACTGCACTAGCATGGCAGATACGGATCCAATGATTACATTGAGAAGAAATTGATCTTATCGGAACCAGAGAGTATAATCCAGATTTGGGGAGGGGGAAGCAACATCGGGCAGAGTTATCATCACCGGAGGACACGGATTTGAGCCATCGACGAAGCCAAGTAAGTTATACTCGAATAGGAGAGAAGTGAATTGAAGCCGCCACGTAGAGTAATTCGTGGGTATGAGTTTTAGTGGTGTTCAAGACCGACATTGAGAACGGCGTTTCTTGCGCGAATCAACCTGCTCAAGACTAAGGTACGCGAGGAGGCACGACCGCAGCTGGTGGAAGAACATTCACAACCATCGAAGGATAGCAAACGAAGAAGGCTTAATCATGAGTAGCAACATGTAAGGCGGCAAGAATTAGGGGTTTGCTATTGCTTCTATAGCTTTGATACCATACTATGAAAAAAACTTAATTATTTTTAAAAGTGTTGAGGTATAAGTATACCAATACAAGGACAAAATAGTAAAAGCATAAGGTAAAGAAAATGAATCCTAAATATACTCTACCACTACCTTCTTTTGTGTTTCCTTTTCATTCTTCTTAGGATGTGTCTTAATCTCTCAGTTTCATTCATTATGTATTTTCTATGTGTTTAATTCTCTTTTATTATGATAAAAAATTTCTTTACTCGGTTTTCTTACGTTGCTTAGAAGGGATCAGTTTGATTTCCTTTTCACTAAATCTAAACTGACTACAAAATTACTAAATTTATTTTATTTTTTTGTAGATATTTTGTTTTGATTTCATTTTTATTTAAGCTTGAAGTCATTATACATGCTTATACCTTGTGGAGTTATTACGCTAATTATTTTCCCATACGTTAGGTTAATAAAAGGGATGTGTCTACTGAATTGTTCTTTATCTTAATCATAATCTTTTCAAAGAAAAACTTAGGTATTCCTGCAATAAATTTTTCTTTCCAAAAGGATTAGTTGCAACATGATCTTAACATGCCCTTAGTTAGGAACAATCCTTATACAACCTAAAATCTTAAAGTTTCAAATATTTAAGGTTGATTAATTAAAAGATATACAAAATTATCTTTAATCTTAAATGGATCGACTATAAAAATTTTTGAGATTGAAAAGATTAGACTAGCCATCACTACATCCTTGACATCTTCTCTCGGCTTCTTCTTTGACTATTTCATTATCTTTATTAATTTTTGTAGGTTTCTAAGATAATATTTGTATCATCTTGTGTTATGATTAATGACACAATAATGAAATACAAAAACAAAAATAATAAATTAAATTTACGTGAAACCTTTACGAGAAAAAATCACGGATAAAGGAAAAAACTTTACTATGAATATGAAAATGTATAGCGAAATGGAGAATAAATCCTAAAATATTGATATTATGAAAATACTGGAGCAAAAGTTTCATACTACGGAGACAAGCCCCCGCACCCCCTTGTGGGATCAATTGTGGGCTACGGGATTGGGCCTATCGGCCTAGCCCCTCTGCTACTACAATAGATCCTTTTTTTTTTTTTTAACTTTTTCTTTTCATAAAAGTCATACTACGGGGCTTCGGATAAGACATAAGACCAAAATCAAATTCGAGTCACAAATCAACACCATCATTATTTTAATTGATTTGTTAACCCAACAACTATTGTTTGAGCTTTGGTACCTGATGTTGTATTATTTAACTTATAAATCGTTTATCAGAAGTTATTTCTTGAAATTATGTGAGTGCATTACCGCATTCTACTCAATTACACCATCTTTGTTCCATTCATAAATGGGATCACGATATAAGAAGATCGAGCATATCCATTCCTCGTCCCTATATTGTCTATCAAGAAACGCTAATGGAGGTGTAAATTCCTTAGTTATATAGGTTTCGATAATGGAAAATCGTTTTGACTTTTTTTTTTTTTTTTTTTTTTTTTTTGGTCTCGAGACTTACATATCTTGATAAGTGTTGGTCGAACTTGGTCTTTGGGGCTAACAGAAACCACCAAATCCCTAGCTATGGGAAGTGGTCACAATTAATCACATAATTCTACTTACCTTAAGCCTATCACTTATCGACGGTGTCTTTCCTAGATATGTACTAACAAAACAAATTACTCACTTATTGTCACGTGGGCTCGATACCACTACTAGAAGGTCTTTAGAAAAATTAGGAAGTTTGACTCAACGCGAAACAACCAAACAAGGAACAATTGAGGTAAAATGACTAATCTCATTAGATAGCTAAGGTGTGCAATAAAATTGTCCTTAAAGTAGATTCGCCCTCCTCCGGTTTGTAACCTGTGTAGTAAGAAACCGTTTACCTCCAGATTCAACAATCAAACCTCACCTCAAGTGTACTGTAAGATACGATACAACCTCTAACTATGATATTCCTCCTTAGAAATGTGTTTGGTATGATAATACTTGAAAATTAAAGAGAGTGCTTTGGAGCACATGAGAGACAAAGGAGTGCTTGGAAGCACTTGAGCAAAAGAGGAGAAGAGAGCTTAAGAGAGAGATCTCAAGATAGAAGGTATGAGACAAGGGAGAAGGGGCCTTCAATAGATCTCTCAAAAAAAAAGTGAGAGAACAAGTAAAATAAAATTATTAACTAATTTTAATGGTCAAAACATTTTCCATGTACTGAATGAATGATTTAGTAAAGAGTTATTTAAAAGGAAATGAATTTTTGAGTTAAATTTTATCGATTAAATTGAATAAGCCAATATTTTATTTATTAAAATACAATAAAAATTCATAATTGGTTGAGATAATTTAACATTAAAATTAATTTAAAATTTAAAGCAAATAAGATAAAGTCTCTCCAAAGACTTGACCAAATCAAAATAAAATTAATTTAAATAAATTGAGATAAACTGAAGACTTTACACTCTTCCAAACAATAAGTTCACAATTGTATTGAGAGAAGGAGGTGTTGATGGAGAGAATTGAATGGGGTTTTTTCTTTAAAAAAATGGAAAAGACTGAATCTTTGAGCTCAAGAGAAAGAAAGCAAGACGAGGATTTTGTTTGGAAGGTGAGAGAAAGAGAGAGAAGATGACAACGGGGGAATTGACGGGCGGCTCTTAAACAAGTTTGCAAAAATTTTTGGATACCACTACTCGCCCACCTCGTCTCCTCCATAGGTTTATTCAAGGATGTGATTTTTTGTATGATTATGGGACGGTCAGACACAACTCCATCCCGGTCATTAACCCTAGTCTAGCCTTTTGCATTTTTAGTGTCACACCTTTTACATTATCATAGTGTTGCATCTTGATTGTCCACATTTTTTATTTCTCTTTAAATATTGCGCTCGACTACTAGGTTTTCTTGTTTCCCTTCATATTGCAGACCCCCGTTTTGTTCGACCTTTTCATACTTTTTTGTTCATCCATGATCAACTAAGCCATTCCTCATTTCCTCGTCCTTTCGAGTCTTCGAGCCAACTCGCTCTTTCTATCCATTATCCGATATTGAGTCACTTTAGTAGTCATCACGCATAATTTGCCTATTCAACCCTTTTGATTACAACAATTTTTCTGATTGTTTGGCACATTCCATTATCTTAGCAAGCTCCTATTACATTAAGACAGATTTGGTGGCCTTTATAATTCACTTCTGCTAGCTGTTCACACATTTTTCATTGCAACACTCATATTCTTTGTGATTTCATACCACAAAGAGGGCATATCAAGGAAAACACACGGAAGCATGGATCTAGCAATATGATTAAACATGCAACCTGTAGATCTAAAATTCAATATTAAATAAAATTACCTATGTAGATTTGCAGATCCGTCAACGACTTCTGTGATCAGCCACCAACCAAGAATCTACACCGTCGATCTACAAAGAACAAAGACGCAACCAACGATCTACACCGGGCCCAATTCCACAGATCACACTGCACCGTCCGACCTTCCGCATCTATCCTCGTGGGTGGTATGGATGTGTGTGGGCACAATGAATCGACGTAGAACTCAATCTAGAACACTCTAGAGAAAAAACCAAAGAATAGAAAAATTCTTTCTTTTCTCTCGTTTTATTTCAAAAATGTATGAAAAAACTCAAAGAGAAACCTAAAACCCATTACATCACAATAATCACTCATATACAAATTATATTTATTATAAATAACTGCTCATATAATAAATTATATTTATTATAAAACTGCTCATATAATAAATTATATTTATTATAAATGAATCGCTCATATAATAAATTATAATATTATAAAAACCGTTTCATATATTTGAGAATACTAAGTGGGACCTAAGAGCACATAATTGCTAACACCTCCCACTTGCTCTTGAGTACAAACTTGAGCATAAGCCCAAAACCATGTAACTCAACTTTTGTGTTCTATAGTTCCATTACTGATATGAGCTCCGCCACTTTCCCTGAGCTAGCCTGGGGATCCAACGGCTATTATTAATTAAGGCTCCTTATAATCAAAAGCAATTATCTAATCCTAAGTACACTCACTCAAAGGCCCAGAGTCAACTCCAAAAATTAATTAATATTGATATATATTAATTTCCTCCATCAGAAAATATCGATAATTAATTGATTATATTTTCTCACATCAATTACCATTTTAATCTCTTGATTTTAATGCTTCTCTTAATGGATCAAAATGCACCGGCCGTTGACTTCCATTACATCCAAGCACGAAACATATCAAGAGGATATTTCATACAATTTCATTTTTTGTTTATTTCATAAATACCGTAATTAAACAATCAATGCTCCCAAATCATCTAGGTATTGGCCAGCCAAAATAGGGGCCTCCTACATATTGACAACGAAAGACCGATAATTATTCAATACCTATTTAAAATAAACTCGTGGATCGAGAGAAAAAATAATAATCAAATATCACTTGAGATTTAATTCCTTTCACATAAATTTAACTTTAATCAAATCTTTCTTTGATCCTATCAATGCAAACATAATCTGCACCAATATTTTATAATAACCAAGACAGATTATTTTTATAAAATATTGCAAATAATTAAAGCGCCCAACTTATTCAATAATCAGGATTCATTCATTAATTATGAGAACTTATGATCATGTCTTCCATGGACGATCCATATGACCATATACCGTATAATTAACTGACCTTAATACGAAAATACTAGTGTGTGCACAAGGTGAAATTAATACCTCATTGAAATTTTATTAACACATAAAAATACAATAATTTTATTTGTCTTGCTACAAAAGCTCAAATAAAAACTCCCACTAGTCCTAAAATAAGTCTCGTAATCTCCTAACACCCATAGAATCTACATGTCTTTCAAAAAACTTGAACTGTAGCCTTGTGAATGGGTCCGTCTAGGCTTTCCTCCTCTCGACGCTTATTTTGGTAACCACTCGTGTCTCCTCGCTCAATGATGTCTCTGATCAAGTGGTACTTCCTCTCAATGTGTTTTTGCTTTCTGTGATACCTTGGTTCTTTGACTGCTACGTCCCACCTGTCACAAGAAAGGGTAATGGGCCGACCTCGCACCGGGTATCACCAAGATCCATAATGAACTTCTTCAGCCACACAGCTTCTTAGCTGCCTCGGCTAAGCAACATATTCAAATATTCGTGGTGGAATCATACACACGCCCGTTACCCTCCAATGCATGCTCTCCACCATATAGTGTGTAAACACATAACTGCAGGTAGATTTCCTCGAGTCAATATCCCTCGAAGTTCGAGTCCGTTGAAACCAATGGTTCTAAACTCCACCGAATATATACTAGCATATAATCTCTGCTCTCCTGTGATACTTAAGTATATGCTTTATCGCAATCCAGTTGTTCTTCACCGGATCGGGATTGATACCGCTTAAGCAACTCCCATCGTATAACAGATATCCGGCCTGGTACATAACATGGCATACATGAGACTACCTACACCAGGCATAAGGTATCCTACTCATACGTTTCTTCGTCAGAGTTTTTGGTGATCGCTTCTCCTAGAAAGATGAATTCCATGTCTAAAGGGTAAGGATCCCCTTTCGAATTTTCCATGTTAACCCGACAAGAATTTTATCAAATATAAGAGGCTCGAGATAGTGCCAACAACTTATTCTTCCGGTCTCGTATAAGTTTGATTCCAAGAATATAGTCAAGCCCCAAGTCTTCATATCAAACCGTTTATAACCAATCTTTTACACCCGACAACATTTGTCTGTTTCAAGCTCGATTAACAATATGTCATCTACGTAGTTACTAGAAAATCACCTTCTCGTGTTTGATTCTTTAGAAACACAGTTCATCGTGGCTTTTCAAACCAAAAGAAGTAATGACCGACTAAACCCGATGTTCCATGATCCGATGTTTCGCTTAAGTCCATAAATTGACCTTTGCAACTTGCATACCATGTGTTCTTTTGCCTTTAGCTTTGAACCCTCTCTCGTTGCCGCATGTAGATGTCCTCATTTAAATTGCCATTTAAAAGGTCAAGTTGACATCCATCTCGCCAAATCTCGTGAATCGAGACTAGCAGCCTGGCGCCTAAAAGAACTGATAGATTTAAGCATGGCTACCGCTAAAAGGTTTCTTCATAATCTATCCCCTTTCGGCATAGCCTTGCCACAATCTAGCTTCAAGGCTTCACCTTCCATCCGATCCTCTTTTTCTCTTGTAAATCCACTTACACCCTATTGGTTTTAATTGCGCCTCTACAAGAGACTCGACTGAATCGAATACATAGATTCCATTTCACGTGTCCATGGCTTTTGCCACCCCGTACATCCACATCTTCCAAAGGCTTCTTTGTAATTGATGGGATCATCTTCACTGCCAACAGTAATAACTTGCAAGACTTTCGCTCTAGCAAGACATATTGTTTACCTGTGCTTCCGCCTTTACTCTATCACTACGACGAAGCTCCACTCGGTTGTGGTTCATTGTTCAGCCCCAGAAAGGTACTAGTTCCTCTTTGTACGGCTCTTCTCTGCTCGGGTTCCACATGTATCGATCTTGTTCCACTGTTCCACTGGTGCTTGTTCACCTTCGTACATTTTCCCTTGAACATGCATAGGAATCGCGGGTATTAGAGGCCATGACACCGGTGGTTCAGTTTGCTTCAGCCGAAATAAGCTCCTCAAGAATTATTTTACTCTTTGGCTTGAAATTGCTTTATATAGTCTTCCTCCAAAAAGCCGTGAGTACTCAATAACCTTTTATCCGGCGACTATAAAATAGTCCACCTCTCGCTCCTTTAGTGGTAGCCAACAAACATGCAAACCGTACGCGATTCCAACTTATTTGATCCTTTCTAAGACATGTGCAGGAGCACCCCATATTCTGGGATATGGCTTAAACTAGGCTTGCGCTCTTTCCACAATTTCCGTGGTGTCTTAGGAACCGTTTTAGAAGGAACTAAATTTAAGATACATTTGCGCTTCTATGGTATATCCCCAAAAACGATATAGTAGAGATGAATATAACTACATCGACCACCATATCCCGAAGAGTTCTATTTCTTCTTTCTCGCAACTCCATTTTGTCAAGTGTTCCAGCCGAGAAGTCAGAAACTATCCCCTCCTGGAGTCAAGTAAGACTTAAACTCTCCGTATAGGTATTCACCACCTCATTGGGATCGGGGCCTTTGATACGTGAGTCCTAATTGCTTTTCCCGCTCAAATTTTATACTTCCGAAATTTAGTGAAAGTTTCGCACTTTTGGCGCATTAGGGTAAATATCTATCCATATCTTGAGTAGTCATCCTCAGAAGGTGACAAATACTCATACCCTCCTCCGGTCATTGACATTTATCGTCCGCACACACCGGCATGCACCAATTCCAAATGCCTGTCACACGATATCCTTCGCTTTAAAGGCCTTTGGTCATTTTACCTTCCAAACAAGATTCACATACTGGTATAGGTTCAAAGTCTAGGGAAGTTAAGATCCCACTTTTTACCAAACCATGAATCCTATTAGGATTAATATGACCTAATCGCAAATGCCAAAGGTACGTTTCATTTGAAACTTTCTTTTTCTCGCTAGGTATCATGCTTATCAACAATTTCGTAATTAAAACATCAGGACATAGGACTTAAATAATAAAGACCATCTATCAAATCAATGATAAATAATCGAAGTTGAACTTTTATTGTAATAAAGGAATTAAATTCCACTGCTAAACCTTGTTCAAATAAACAACCAATGTAAATTAAATTCCTTTAAAATCCGGTACATATAAACAAATTACTAAACATAAAGTCCTATCATTATTAAAAATAATTCTACTGTCCTAATGCTTTAATCTGAGATATGTTCTCCATTTCCAAGCCTCAAAACCTATGTTCCCGTCCAACTGCTTAGTTTGTCTAAATTCACCGCAAAGAGTAACGTATACGGTTAGTGGCTCCCGAATCAATGATCCATTTATCATTATAATTCTCCACTAAACAAGCTTCAACCACATTTAAATTACTCCATACCTTGTTTTTGGCAACTGAGGGGCAAATTCTTCCAAATGACCCTTTCCGTCCGCATTTCTAAGCACTTCATTTCTACTTTCTTCATAGCGGTGGTTTTGGTAACTGCACCGACCCTTTCTCGCTTGTTTTTATTCTTTTTCCCACCCTTAGTTTCCCTTCGGGCTCGAAGTAGAACCCTCACTATGAACACCGCCGACTTTCCGAAAGCCCTTTCAAGACTCAAGCTCACGATCAACTCGTATGAGTTGGGATCCATCTTGCTCATATTATAATTAACTTTAAATCGAGTAAAACGATCGTGCAGTGGATTCAAATATGAAATCAATTTAGAGACCTTGCTCCATCTTCATCCCCAACACTTCGCCTTGATCAGATGTGACATCATTTTCGCACAATGATCCCTCACACTTCCCCCTGGGCCATTCTGGGGTTGTTCATTATAGCCCTAATCGCAGCTCATTTTAAAGAACTTGTTGATTGCAACATCTTACCTGAGAGTCCGGACTGGCTTCGCTCCACTCTCGAGATGAGATATCTGTCTTTCAAATGACTAGCAACAACACTGCAAGAATATAGCGCCGAACCGATATATTTGCTCGTCCCAGCTTTTCATAGTCTTTTCTCGACTTGGTCGATGCATTTGCCGGCTCATTGGGCTTTGTGTGGTTAGGACAACCAGCTTTTCAAAACTGCATCAATGTACGTGCTGGTTTTCCATTCACTATAATTATTTCCATCCATAGGCTTTTGACTCAAAAATCATTGCAAGTGGGTTAAATGATGCCATTTTCTGAAAAAATACACACTAGTATTAAACGTAATATCTACAATAAACATAATCTTAAAATTTAGTTAATCCCAAAACTATTTTCCCGCTTATTGTAACAATTATTTGGTTTCCATTATAAACACTTACGCTGGGCAAGATATTTTATAACAAACTGGTTTTGACTATGAAATGATTAGTATCCTACTAAGTCAAGTTCCCACTAAAGATGGGGAGTCACAAGTTTTAATTACTTAAATCCCACCTTCTGCATTTAACTTTCCTAGATAATACATAATCATTTCAATTCTAATTGTTTCAAAACTTGGGGCACTTAATACAAAATTATCATATCTGGGAGGGTAATAATTAAATTAAGTTTGAATGTTTTTAACCATTGTTTTAATTTCAAAATATCTTTAATATCCAAGATCATTCGACGTCGGGGCCGCATCAATCTTATTAAAACTTTGAAACTTAATTGAGGTCTAATCCAATAAAATCCAACCATGTTTATCCGCTGGGGCATCACATGATCATTTTATTATTAGACCTACAATGGAGCTCCTTAGGGTTTAAAATTAATTAAATTAATTAAAACCTTCACCATTCAATATTTTAAATAATAGGGATTTTCTAAAATTATTTCAAAAAATAAAATAATTTTTCCATAATAATTATTAAACTAGATAATGTAATCATAATAATTATTAGCGCACACGTAATTATCATTGATGCAAATTTATATGGCACCACTGGTTCTATATATATGTTATCACATAAAATATGTTATAAGCATATAATTTAAACCATTCACAAAGCATTAATTAAATAAATCTTAATCCATGGTTTTCCTAAAAAATTAAAATCGTCCTATTATTAAAATAACCTAAGGTTTCGCCCAATTATTTTAGTTTACAAAGGCATAAAGGCCCAAAACTAAAATAAATTAAAACCCTAAAACCCTAACATGCTCTAATTCAAGCAGAAGAGGTCCCGCCGCCCACCAAATCAAAACCGGCCCAGGAAGAACCACCACGCACGACGAGCCACCACGGGCGTAGCTGCCAAACGACCGCACGCGCCCACGCGCCCAAAGACTATCAATGAAAGGAGGACCACGCCTGTAAACTTCCACCACAGGTAGCGCGTGACGACGCCGCACCGCCGATCCCGTCCGACGCCGTCTCCCCCCAATCTTCACGGTGGTCACGCTCGTGATGGTGTCCGCATCTTCTCCTAGCTTCCAAATAATGAAGGGTGTACGTATTTATTATGATTTGAAATTTGAAATTACAACTATTTTAATTAAAAAATGTAAATAATAAATAAAACTGTGAAGGAAACCCGATCTTATGACCAGCCTCCCCGTTATAAACCCAAAAATTAATACAATCAAAATCTACCATTTGACTAGTAAGAAACCATTAAAATAATAAGATCCATTCATGAACAAAAATCATAAAATTAATGTATCTAATCATGCGATCTAACAACAAATAGAACCTAGGTGCCATATACTAAATCAACATCAAAATTACATGCATTATTGAATACCTTAGATACACATATCTAATCATAGCATGCTCGATACCAATCAAGGAAAACACAAATGGAAGCATGGATTCAAGAATATGATTAAACATAAATCAGATCAAAATTCAATATTAAATAAAATTACCTATGTAGATTTGCGTATCCGCCAACTAGACTTCTAGATCAGCCACCAACCAGCAATCTACACCGCCGATCTACAAAGAATAAAGACGCAACCAACGATCTACACCGCCCAATCTAATAGACGCACCACACCGGCCCGATCTTCCAGACTTAACTCGTGGGTGGTATGGATGTGTGTGGGCACAATGAATCGACGTAGAACCGAATCTAGAACACTTAGAGAAAACCAAAGAAAATTCTTTCTTTTCTCGCTCGTATTCTCAAAAAAATGTATGAAAAAAAAACTCAAAGAGGGTAAACCTAAAACCCATTACATCAAGGAATAATCGGCTCATATAATAAATTATATTTATTATGTACAACCGTCATATAATAAATTATATTTATTATAAAAACCGTTCATATATTTGAGAATACTAAGTGGGACCTTAAGAGCACATAATTACACACATATTTCAGAGATTCAAATTCTTTTTTTTTCATAAACCTTTTTGTTACTTTAGCTTCTTTTTCTTGTCTTATTTTTATTTTTTAATTATTATATCTTTTTTAACTTCTTTTTATTTTTCATATTATGTTGTAATATTCTCTTCTTAAAAAGATTCAAGCCTCTTAAAAAGATTCAAACCTAGGATCTATTTATAATCTCTTCCACCCCTTTTACCACTTCAGCTAGGTCAAGAGCTCTAAATAAAATTAATTGAAATATTTTTTTAATAAACATTTCATAAACCTGTTTCATTGGTTAAGGGTTGTAATGCCAAGTAAATAAATGTAAAAAAAAAAATCCTAATTCAGATAAGATTTATTAAAAAAATAATAATTGAATGAGTTTGATAAATAATAGTAAAAATAATTCAAATTTTCAAGGTAAAAATCGTTTTGGATTAGAATTAGTTAGTAAATTAAATTACAAAAAGTCTTCTTTTTTTTTCTTTTTTTTTTTAAAAGAAGAGAAATCCCTTTTAGAAAAACTTATAATCTATTTATTTAACCAAAAAAAAAAAATTTTCTCCGGTGAAATTATTAAAAAAAAATTATCATTTTCAGATGAACTAGTAAAAAATGTATTTATTTTTTTTGGGAAATTGTCAGGAATAATCCCATTTTGGTCTGCCTTCTTTAAATAGTCCCACCAATTGATTAAAAGTTTAGGGGGTGTTGCATTGTATTTGTAAAATTCGGGTAAATTTGAAAATTTTCAAAAAATGGCAAAACAGTAAATTACCGATACAGTACAGGTTGCAAACTTGAAATTTTTCTAGATCTTAGATGATGAAACGGACTTCGCCATGGATTCGCTCTGGCGAAATCTAGTTATCCGCATGCACTTCGTCATCTGCATGCTGGATTTCATTTAATTCGGATCTAAGGGTGTCCTAAGAAACCCAAAGACGATATTGACACGTGGCGTGACGTGTGAGCCACTCACTCTGCCTTAAGTACGCTTGAGGGGCAAAGAGGGAAAAAGGATCTCATTTTCTGGTTCTTAGTCCGAGAGAGAAAGAGAGGAGAAAAGAGACTAAGACTTCTCTACGACCCACCGGATTTCATCACCTAATTGCCGAGCCAAGAGTGAAAGTTCATCTACTCAACGAGGGCTACGCGTAGGTACCAAAAAGGGAGGATTTCAACGAAGATACAAAAGATGATATTTGGAGGAAATTGTGTCTCTGATTAGAGGTTCTCGTGATCTCCTATCGGTTAGGATTACGCCTGTTATGTAGGAATTCTTCCAGATTTTGGTTTTAGTCTCCATCTTTTGTTGATTCGGGGTTAAAAATAGTGGAACGGCTAAGGGTCCGTTTGGGCGTAAAATGCCCAATACCTAACGTTCTTCGCCCAGGCGTAAGGTGAGCTCGCCTAGGTGAAGGGCTTCGCTCTAGGTACTGGGCAAGGTTCACCCAGCGAACCCAAGCGCATGAAGGTGGACACACTAGTCCTCCTAGCGAAGGTGTTTCGCCAGCGAACAACATGAGGGTCCCGAGGTAGAGTTGCTGGGGGTTGTTTGAAGCCTGTGTATGGCTTATTTGGGACCTGCGGTTATATAGCTTTGCTTTGGGGCTATTGTATTATTTTGGTAGCGATTCATATGCCACAATCGTCTTCTCAAATTAAGTAGGTGCTGGTCATGGCTCAGAATGACATGTCAGATCGTGGCCGGTGTGATGAAATGTTGATATGTGCGCGAATATGTCGACATCATGCGGTGTTCATATGGGAATTCAGGCACATTGATGTGGATTACCCATGATGCATGGTGGGATCATGACTTGGAGTGGTCCATGCTACATCAATTTTGATGTTCGATCAAAGAGGTGTCTAGTGGATTGTCTGGGATTAAGAATAATATCCGAATTGCTAAGGGCTTATTTTTGCTAGATTAGAGCCCTGCACAAAGGGGGACTATTGGGTGGTTGTTGTGGGCACTCAATATGCCACATTTTAGCTCTAAGTATTAAGTGTTTGTTGACATGTGACAAGATAACCATTGTCACATATCATAGAAATGTTAATATATGTGTTCTAAAATGTATTAACATTGTTGCGAATGTTTGATGGAAATTATATGCATGTAATATAGTTATTCATGATACATGGTAATATATGAGTTAAGTGTCCATATGGCATTCATCACATATGAGGTATGGCATTGACATGCGCGGGCGCACGTGATGCACCGGGACATCACATTTTACGGGTGTAAGTACATGGTCGGGAAAATGCAACACCGTGATTTTCGGTGATTGATCGGATGGACTCAAGATTGTCAGACGGTCCAACAGAGTCATACCGTTGAATAAGATGCGGTAAAACTTCTGTGTCTGCACAGCAAGCAAGGGCTAGATATTCTCAGTGAAAGACCTGTGACTGGTCACACCTTCAACCCCCGCCCCAGGCGTACGGCTGAGCCGCCGAAACTATACCTGACTTTACTTGTTTTTCACGACATTGGTGGTCCTAAGTCTTATAAGAATCAAAATATCATATACAAAGATACAAAAATAAAACTACCACCGTAGTGGTGTTTATTATGTCAATACATACGGTCCTGAGTCTCATTTACATATACATATACAAAAACTGGACATTTACATTTACATAATCAGAGCGCACAACCTACTATTATGGACTCCTACCGGGGCCACTGGCTCAAGAAGAGTGCTGGCGATCGCGACGTCCTCTCAGACCTACACGGATTAAAACCCGTGATAAGCTTACGCTTAGTGGGAAACATATGACTTATACTTATACACATGCACTACCATTTACGTAGCATATAACAAAGAACAGATACATAAGAGTGAATATCATAATTTTTCATGAATTCATATAACAAACTTATACACATACTTGTACTTATAGCAAACTTACACTTGTTCAGATCTCCCGTAGGAGTTACAGAGCTTATACTTATACGGAGGTACCCGTAGGTACTACAGAGCTTATACTTATACAGAGGTACCGTAGGTACTACAGAACTTATACTTGTATAGAGGTACCCGTAGGTACATTCAAAGTAGAACGATGTACATTACTTTACTCTTATTCATTATTCAGACTCTTATCATATAATTGTTTGACTACTTAAACCAGTAATAAGAAATGAGTAGGACACAGCACAATAAGTACCCAAAGGTACAGTACAGTACTCAGGTGTTGTAGCACAAAGCAGGAGTGTCGAAGCACTAACAGAGAGTGTCAAGCAGACCAGAGTGTATATTAATCGGGGAGCACCGGCACTAAATGCCAAAACACCTGGCCAAAGAGTGTCGCTGCATTTCAATCAAAGAGTACCGATATAATTATACGTACCGCCACGACAGAGGTGCTCGTGTCATTCAATATTCGGTCCTAGGCAGTCCTACAATTATATGTGTTCAGAAACTTATTAACTTATCATATGGGCATTAAGTTTGCCAACGTCAAACTCGCCGAGGCGAAGCGAACGAGGTACGGTCTAATTTTTCCTTTACCTTACAAACATGAATGAACCCTTTCATACACTTATAGGGTCCTCATTAGTCTAATAAACAAGTCCTCGGAATAACGAAATAGCAAAACATGACAAAAGCACATGTTCAGGAATCAGCATACGCTAACGCGAAGTCTCTACGCCGACGCGTGCATCTCGAGGTCAAGGCCCAAACCTCCATCTTAGCCACTCCGTGGCGTGGACATGCTACGCCACGGCGTGGACCTACGCTGCTGCATGGGATCCCTACGTCACGACGTAGAACCCCGAAATAGCCCAGATTTGTTGATTTCGTCCCTTTTTCCAAAAATCCAACC
Organism: Tetrastigma voinierianum; assembly: GCA_016808115.1. Taxonomy (NCBI): domain Eukaryota; kingdom Viridiplantae; phylum Streptophyta; class Magnoliopsida; order Vitales; family Vitaceae; genus Tetrastigma; species Tetrastigma voinierianum. Next base: position 49,680 of record JAEQBH010008594.1, read on the forward strand.
AAAAACCCCAAAATAATCCAAAAGCATCACCGAAAACAACTCCCAAGTGTGTTCTAACCCAACCAAAACCAAACATAGAGATTAATTAGGGTTTTTCCAAACCCAAACTCAAATACTTGTAAGTTAGGTTAACTTCCTAACACCCAAATAGGTATCCATACCTCATAAACCAAGAATCTATACAAAAAGGGAGGATTCCATACTCATCTTATACAAACTATGGTTTTACCAACCCAACTTTCAACAAATCTAGGGTTATGATGAATTCCTAACTAAACCCTAGAAATGGAACAAACTAATATCCATCCAAACTCATAGTAATCCATACACAAATAGTTTCCATACAAAATCATAGTCATCCATACCTTTCCTCTTCTTTTCTTCTTCTTCCTCTACTTCTTATCTTCTCCTCTCTTTCTTCAATGCTAGTTTCTCCTCCCAAAATGAGAGACCAACTTGGTCTGATCCCTATTTGACCTTACTTTCCTTTTATTACACTTTGGTCCCTCATCTCTCCTCTATTTACAAATCAACTTATGTTATTTCTATAATAGCATACTATCTTCTTATATTATGACTTTTGTGTCCCGTTTTGACAAGTTACAAATTTACCCTTGTTTATTTCTGGGTTTCTCAGTTTTTGCGTTTTGAATTTAAGTTACTTAAAATTCAATTATGACCTACAAAATACCCTAAACATGCTGAAAACGACTAGGGTATAGTTCGAGGTGTTACACAGAATGGTTCAGACACTCCTACGATGAAAGTCCAAAAAGTGTTGGAAGGCATGCGGAGCCTACTGTAGGACCTCGAAAATCCGTTGCCCACAAAAGACACATGGTTTTGTATATGAAATTTCGTTTAGGCATAACAATATCCAACGAAGTTTTTGGTTTATAAACAAAAGACTTTTGTTTTGAAAATGATCATTGAATGTAATCCATCAATGACGGATTTTTCACACAATGGGATCGCATTGTGTGGAGGGAGTCGATAAGGACTCGAAGCATGGTACATGAGTGAGTCTTCATTTCATTTCATGGCATGGATTTAGATCACACATTGGCATTGGGTATCAGGTGGGAGTCGGTAAGGACTCGGTGCATGGTGCATGGATGAGTCTCACCTTATTCCATAGCATGACATGTAGGATTCCAATCTAGAATTGCACATTCTACTTAGAATTGTTGTTGATAATGTGAATTGCCAAAGGTGAACATTGGCGTTACATGGTGTGGTGAGGGTCGGTAAAGACTCGATGTATGGTGCATGGATGAGTCTCACCTCATTCCATAGCATAGCTTGGTATCAGAGCATAACTATACGATTACCTAGTATTATATGTCCTGATACCGTTGTCATACCGGGTATCGGATTTGTTACAGGCATTGCATGTGCACTTAGGTGGGAGTAGCCCCGCAGGGAATTTTAATTTATTAGGTGTGGGCTCAACCCTACATGGGAAAACATTTTACGTGTGGTATACAGGGCGCTCTCATCCAGACCGCAAGTATGAAGAATGCCTATTACGTGGCTTGTGAAAGATTTTGTAAGTTAAAATGTTCGAGCAAACTAGTTCAAGCATGTAAATGGATGTAATAGAGTTGTAATTAAACTCCTATGGATCATTGTATAATAACCTTGTATGTTAAATCACGTCCTTATCATGTGGGACCTACAAGATGGTGTCTGATGATTGACATCCACGGATTTTCTCTCATGAGTTGATGGTGGATCAACGGACCATCGGGTTTAAGGCCTCACAGTATTGGTCTCGAGGCATCAGTGACTAGCTAAGGGAATTAAAAATAATCTTACGTGGCCTCTTTCCCCTCTTTCGCCACATATCATTATTTAATTGATCCTCAAAATTTTTTTAATTTTAAAATCAATCTTATCCCCACTCTCTTTCTCTCCTCCTCCACTCCGCCTTTGTTCAGATAAATGGAATGGAATGGAGATAGAAAACTGTTGTTGTTGTTGTTGTCTCGTTTCTCGCTCGCAGAACATAAGACTATGTCATCCATGGTTCAAAACTCGACCAATCCTAACACTACTCAACCAAATCAGATTCGCTTCGGAAGTGACCATAAGTCCGATACTGCATACGAGCATAATACCAAACTCGTGAATCACAAAACTCGAGTAAATTAGGTAGGTTTCGAAGTTACTCTCTTATTGGACTCGACTGTGTTATAAAGAAAACACGATTATGTATTTCCTCAATCCTTTCTTTCCCATCAAAACAAATAAAAATCAACTTAGAGAAATATGAGATTTCTTTTCAAAAGAACAAAAAATTAGAAATTTTGCGTCGGCCAACTGGATCGATTGAGTTTCCAAACACTAGTTAGTGTCGTCTTAGTCAGTATCGCGATGGTGGAAGAAAGAGCGCTACGACTTGGAATCGTTGTGTGGTGTTGAAATTGAAAGGTTACAATGGAAGTATGCTCAACGTAAAGAGTACTAGAGAACAACGTCGACGTGTGAGAGTGAAGCAAAAGCATGGTTCAAAGTCGTAGCGTATTGGTCACTGATCACGATCTCGAGACGATCGATCGTGGTATCGGCCACAGATCACCGATACGTTGAAAGATGATTAAAATATTTAAAATTATTAAAATATTATATAAATCATTAGAAAAATAGATATAATTAAGTAAGCTAAAAATTTAATAAAAACAAATTTTTTTATATTTAACATTATTTAAATAGTTAATTCTACATTCGCTGAAATATATGTATGCTAATTCAACAAAAGAAATTATTTTCTAATATAATTGTTTGCTCAACAAAATTAAATTTATCCAAAGAATAAATAAATTTATATAATTTTTATCTTCTATGTGGTTGGATATTGAGGTCGAGGGTTAGGATGTATTTTTCGGTTGAAAACAGAAAAATGGGGACCTAAGGCTCGATATGCAAAATACGCTTTATGGAACCAAACTACTGCGTCGTTTTGGTCTTTCTAGGGCTAAAACGACGTTGCTTTAACTTTTTTTTAAAATTCAAAACACTAATCAAAACGGGCGGTCAAGTTGGCCCCGTATAGACCTAAACGACATTGTTTTAATTTGTATTAAAATCAAAAATAAAAAACAAAACGACGTTGTTTTGTGTCCTACAAAGACAAAACGACGTTGTTTTGGTATGTTGGATTGTTGAAAAAGAGAAACCCTTCTTTCTGCAGGCAACGAGAAAATAAAAAAAAATGAAGAGGAAGAAGAGGGAAGAGGAGGGAGAAGAAGAGGAGGGAGAAGAAGGGGAAGGAGACCTACCTGCTGCAAGGTGTCGCCGAGTGGTCTTCTCTGCCCCAATTCCGTAGCCTGGACTACCTCAGAGGAGTCTCTGCTTAGTCGCCGTCTCCTCCGGTTTTCTCTCAAGTATTAGGTTTTATTTTAATTTCATCTTCTTCGCCTTCTCGCTTCTTTAACCTGGATCTTTGAAATTTCACGACCATTCTCTCGTGACTTTTTTGGATTTTTATTGTTTTTTGAAATTCCATCACGGTATTGTCTCATTCAAGCTTATCGTGTTGGCTTTTCAGAGGAATCTCCGGGAAATTTGCATTTTTGTCAAGCTTTCGGGCTGTAGATCGTATTTTCACCAATTTTCACCGAGTTGACCGAGTCATCTTGTGAACTCGGTTGAGTCCACCGAGTTTCACCTAGTTTTAGCCAATCCACTCTCCGTCTTGTACCTGGTAACGATATCGAATCGGTTAGCCCCGAAGCCCAAGCATGCACTGGCCAGTCAGCACGATTCGGCCGATTTTTTTTAACCCTCGAGCAAGAGGCTGGCAAAGCCTGAGGAAGTGAATAAGGACATTCGAGGGAAGTGATAGGACAATGGATAATCGTAATTCTAATTAAAAAAGAACATTTTAATCATTATTCTCAATCTTATATAAAAATTATTTTAATTAATTATAATCATAAATAAAATCGCTTTTAATTATAGTATTTAAAGGTCAATCTTATATGAAATATTTTTAATGCTACTTTTAAACAAATATTTTAATTACCTATAACCATACATAAAACTCATTTAATTATAGTATTTTTAACAACAAGGTGAAGAATCTATTTTTAATAAAAATTGTTTTTATTTAAATTAGTTTCAAGATAAAGATCAAAATATTTTTTAAATCAATATTGAACTTAATTAGTTTTGTAATATTGAATGCTAAAATAATTTCTATTTTTATAGTTATTATTATTATTATTATTAATTATTGATAAACCATATATTCTAATAAGTATAATTATCTTTATATAATGGATTTGTTTAGATTAAATTAATTAATCTTATAATATACATATTTATAATAATTATGTTATAATTTTATAATTATTTCAACAAATGTTTTTGTAATTATTTAAATATATGATAGATTTGTTTTTATTATTATTTTTAACTCATTTAATTGAAATCTATTTCTTTATTGTTTATATAATATTTTTATATTTTTGAGCTTTTTATTAATTTGTGTCTACCGAGACCGAATATGTCTCAAGATCCTCCAAATCGGTGACCAATACCACGACTTTTAACCATGATTTCATCTGACAAGGTTGGTAACAACATAAGCCCAAGATATGAGATTCTATTTCATGGCAATACGATGATAAGAGTCAGAGCAGCGATCTTAACATGATACCCAAACGCTTACTGGAAGACTAGATAAGGTTCGATCATTATCTTAATATGACTCCAAACCTACCTTGAATTATCCGAACTTTCCTTTAAGCTATCATGTGGAAATAGGAAACTTGTTGCTCAAGTATCCTCTTCAAAATGGAATCCTTATTTAATTTAAATTTTGGTTTTAAAGTTTAGAAGGTTCGATCTTCTTGATTTGATCATTATCCACTTGCTCCCCAAGTACCTTGGCCTCAAAGCTAGCAAACTCACATGCGTCCCATGGTTGCTTTGTTTCTGCAATTCAAGCTATTTGGTGTCAGCTCGTCCCTACACTGTGGGACGATCTTAGTCCCGACGTCATCCTGCTTCTTGTAGGGACTTCAACTTGATCTTTCAAATCTTCATCAATTTTGATCTTCAAAGCAGCTATCTTCTTGTAGAATGTTAGGGACGAAGATATGAACAATCTGAAGCCTAACAATAGGTAAATCTAAGAGATGGAAAACTCTTGTTTGATTAATGTGAGTGAACTATACTCATCGTTTCTTTAGATTTTCTATCTCATATGGCTCAAAGAATCAATTATTTTGGTGCCCTCTTCTAATCTACATATTTAGTTGAATGAGATTTCGTTGATATGAAGGAGTGCCAGTTTGGTGAATGTTCAAACAGATAAAGGTTAAAATGTCTTGGAAGATGTTTGATTTATATATAGCTTAAAGATCACTCGACAAATTACCAATCTATTCCCTCTTTCATTTTTTTCAATTCACAATTCATCAATTTTAATTTTATCACATTGCTATCCTCACTAATTTTCACCATAATATTAATTAAGTAGATTATCCCATTCGAGAACAACCCTAAACCATTATGCTACTGGGTCCATAACACAAGCTTTGATTTATGTTGATTACCAAGTCACAAGTAAATGGGTTATAAATTGTGTTTTAATTGTAAAAGGTAAGAATCAATTATCGATGTTCAATTGTTACCTAAGAAATATCGCTGCTTTTATGTGACATTCAAATATTGTCTTTTTTTTTTGTATTTTAGATCATGTTTGATATTTTTAAGATTTTCCAAAGTAATATTATTAAATGATTTTTACAAATCAACATTATGGGATTTTTTTGCTTTTCTTTACTAATACTTAATTTATTAGGTTGAATATGATCCAAAAGAAATTAGTTATCCCTTATTGTTTGGATTGTATAACCTCGTGAAATATTACAACAAGGGATTTGGTACTACAATCCACTATAAATAAAAGCAAGAATTGGGAGACAAGGCTAATCCACAGGATAAAACAACAATTGTGTGAGAATGTCAAGCCTTCAAGAAATTAAACAACAGTTGGGTGGCTGTGCCAATTCACGAAACTGTAAATAAGCAATTTGGGAGGTTAAGCCAATCTACATAATAAAAGCAGTAAATGGGTGGCTATGCCAACCTTCAGAAAATGAAAATGCAGCTACATGGCTAAGTCAATCTTCAGATAATAATGACACCCGATATAACGTGGTAAAACCCTCATAATAAGGGAAACCTCCAAGGGAAAATTTGAGAAAATAATCCACTATGAGATGAAACTGGAACAAGATGTCACACACCCAGGATATGCTCACAATCCTCTTAGTTTTATCTCTCGCATTTTCTCCTCGTGAAGCAATTATGTTTCTCACCACTCTCCCCGGTGTGATAACCTCGAATGTTTCACACCTATTCTTCAACTCTCCGTGATTGTTAAATGATATCTGAAACTCTTCTAATATCTTGGAATTTCTATTCGACATGCCTCGGCTTCATTTATGTGCAAAGGTTTGATCCTCTGATGATTTACTTGTTGAAATGGAAACCAATTTCATTTGTCGAAACAACGGCCAATTCTCATCCACCAAGGAGAGTTGGGCGACGTTGCATTAACATGGATAAACTTTCTCCTAAGGAAAAAGGTTGTTGTTGCAACAGCCATTAATGGGGCTGGACCCCACCAATCTCCCCCTCTAGACCCATCCAACAAACAAATGGAGGTGGGAATCTTCTTGACTCCTTAGGAGCTCATGCCCGTGTCTTGATACATCGTGCTAGTTTTTTTTTTTGTAATGACCTTTGTCATCATATCAAAGATTCTTGTCAAGGTGGATTTTTTCTTATTTGGAACAATCAAGTTCTTCAATAGCCTTCTTGATCCAATGATATCTCACATCTATGTGCTTCGTCTTTGCATGATACATAATGTTCTTGCTTAAGTCTATCGCACTTTGACTATCGCAATGTACTATGGAGTCTCTCTATTTTAAATCCACTCGAAGAAACCGGCTCATCCATAAGATTCCTTTCTAGATCTCGGTAGTCGCTATATATTCCGCTTCTATAGCACATGGCAAAGTAAAAACACACTCAGAGCTTGATTGCCATGATATAGCTCCCTCTGCAAATGTAAATAAGCACCCAAAGTAGATTTTCTACAATCTAGGTCTCCGGCCATATCAGAATTTGTATAATCTTCAAGAGATGGTTTTGATCCCCCAAAGCTTAAACATACCTTTGAGGTACCTATGAGATATCTAAAGATCCATTTCACTGCCTCCCAGTGTGCTTTACTAGGATTTGCTAGGAATCTGCTTACAAATCCAATTTGCATGACATATATCTAGTGTACACACCATAGCATACATCAGACTTCCAACTGTGGATGAGTATGGAATGACGGACATTTCGCATTTTTCTTTCTCTGTATATGGACAGAGTCACTTACTTAGCTTGAAATGGCCAGCAAGTGGTGTAGAAATTGGCTATGAATTTTTCATAATGAACATTTCTAGCATCCGTTCAATATATCTTTCCTGTGACAACCACAATTGCTCGCCTCTTATCTCAAGCACTTCCATTCCCAAGATATGCCAATACCCAAATCCACATCAAACGCCTTTGACAATCTCCATTTTTAGTTTCTAGATCAGCATCTAAGATCTTAACCACAATCACCATCATCAACATATAAATATGAGAATGATGAATTTATCATTAGGGAATCTCCGAACATAAAACATAAGGATTCGCAAATGTCCTTATACTCTTGACTCATCATGAAAGGAGTCAAATTTCTTATACAATATCAGAAGGCCTATTTAAGTCCGTATAGACTTTTTCTTTAACTTGCGTATATCATGCTCTCCTTCTCTCACTTTAAAGCCTTCGGTTGCTCCATGTTGACTTTCATCAAGATCATGCGTAAATGCATTTTTGCACATTGAGTTGCTTAATTCAAGATTCATACTGGTTGCCAATCCTGGTATAACTCGAATTTGAACACATTTTCACAATAGGTGAAAAAACACCAAAGTCAAGATCTTACTTTTGATCGAAACCTTCACCATCGACAAGCTCTTGTACTCTAACAGCTTGTCGTCATTCTTTAGCTTAAACACCCATTTATTCTTGAGTGCTTTTCTCCCTTTATGCAATTCTGTCAACTCGTAGGTATCATTTTTCCATAAGGAATTCATCTCTTCTCGCATGGCTTTATCCAAACAAATGGTCTCAGAGACGGTATTTCTGGAAGCTTCAGCCCTCACAAGAATTAGAATATACTCTGAACTTGGATACCTTGTAGATGGTTGACCTCTGGTTGTTTGTCTCAACTGAGGTCCTTTTCTAGTGGAGGATTTACTCCCGATCAATACCTCATATCACTATCATCACCACTTTCTTCCTCCTCCTCGATGACTCGGGGTTCTTTCAGTTCGCCCCCGGGTTCTCGATTCGCACATCTCTACTTCATTAGTGGCACTTTTCTATTGAAGCTTACTAGGTGTTAGATCCGGCAACACTTCATATGTGAGTTTTGTACCATACTTTTCCATATCTTCTTAATGGTTTCGTGTTCAAGAAACATGATGCCTCTGCTTCTGACTGTCTTTTACTTCGAATCCCATAGCTTGTAGCCGAACTCCTCATCTCCATATCCGATGAAGATGCACATGGTTCCTTTATCATCAAGCTTCGATCTTTGCTCCTTTGGTACATGCATGAATGCTTTGCATCCAAACACCTTCAAGTGAGAGAATGGAACATTTTTTCATGTCCAAACTCTTTGAGGAATATCAAAGTCCAAAGGAACTGATGGCAACTGCTGGATCGTGAGATCGGCAGCTGTTAACGCCACCCCAAAATGACTTAGAAGTTTGTAGCTTGTTTTAACATGCACCGACTTTTTTCCACAATGGTTCGATTCATCTTCTCTCGCAACAATCGCTAGCCGTGGTGTACTGTGAACTATCTTCAGGCCTTATTCCATGCTTGGAGCAATATTCTTTGAACTCCCCGAGATGGTATTCTCCACCATTGTTGGTTCGGTCTTTAGAGGATTTTCGTGATTCTTCCACCATGGCATGAAATTATCAAAATATCGATACCCTAATTCAATGCAATAGTATACCCATGTCTCGTGGAAGGTCATTAATGAAAGTAACAAATTATTTGTTACCACCCAACGAATCTATCTCCATGGGCCCGCAAACATTAGAATATACTAATTCCAATTTCTCCAATTTTCGAGTGGAGTTCTTTTGGAATGATACTTTGTGTTGCTTTCCAAATAAGCAATAGTCACAAGGGTTTGATGATTTGTCTTTGGCCATGGGAATGAGGAACTGTTTGGCCAAAAGTTGTAACCCCTTCTCGCTCATATATGCTAGCCGCTTCTGCCACAAATTTGTAGAGGTATCATCATTAACTGCATTTAATTGTCCTCCACACACCTTTTCTTATGTCTTGTACAAAGGAACAACATGACCTTGCCTCAGGCTACCCACCAATGATCCTCGTGAGCCTCCACTGCTACAATTGCATTTGGTTGTCTTCCTCACACCTTTGCTTGTGTCTTGTACAACGAACAACATAATCTGCCTCATGCCACCACCAATGATCCTTTGGTGAGCTTCTAATTGCCACTACTGATAAAGTGGTTGTATCCACCTTGTTCAGCATATACACAAAAATTAGGTTTAGACGCAAGTTTGGAATGTGTTGCATATCTTTCAACGTTAATATGCACCCCATACTTGAATGTATGCAGATGTCACCAATCCCCGTGATCTGGGAAACACTTTTATTTCCCATCTTCACCGTGCCAAAGTTTCATGCTTTGTATGTTCAGAAATATTCCCTTTTAGGGACGCAATGGTATGATGCTACTAAGTCCACTACCCACTCGACATCTTGTTCTGCTACATGACAACAATCTTCTTGATTGCAAAGTAAGGTCACCCTATCACTCAGTACTTGTCAGGAAGCTATAGCATTTTTACGTCTTCTACTTCGGCTCTTATCTCCCTCCTTGCTTCAGATCTTGCAGCTCCTTCATACGCCTATTTGCCACAATGATAACACTTTATTTTCCTCTAGACTTGATCCATTCTCTTTGACTCACAGCCTGCATGGTCCTCTAATTTTGCTTCACCCCGTTTCTCCATGACAAGGCATGTGTGTCATTGCCCACAAAGTCCTTTCCTTCGAATTCTTTCATCGTAGGCTATTTTTAACCATACCTAACGTGACTTTTCTCTTCTAAGGCAATTTCCCAAAGACACCACCAAAGTGTTCTAATCGTTTGGTAATTAGCCGAGTAGCAAGCATGATCGGGTCTCATCATCAAGTGAGAGACTTGCAACTGAGTAATCAAGCAAGGACATTCCTTTGAAATCATTCAAAATGCTCAAGAATTGATCGTCTTCCCGAGCTTCAACACCACGCCTCCGGTGATCAAGAAAAATATTTGCTTGTGCGTTCTTTGTCTCATACATGTTTTCCAAGTTCTTCCAAAGAGTGTGTGGATCTGTCTCTTTGGAAATATGATTGTAAAGACTGATGTCCACCCATTGGCGAATGGCACCCAATGTTTTCTTCTTCAACTTCTTCCAATCAGCATTTGACATGTCGCTTGACTTGGCATTATCTCCCTCAATAGGATCATATAAATCCTTACAATTGAGAAGATCCTCTATCATGGACTTCCATAATGAATAATTTGTTGTTGACAATTTAACCATGGGACTCGAATAACTTTTGGCCATGATTCCACCCAAACTCAAACTCGGGCTCGATACCGCTTGTTGTGGATCAGAGGACCAGAACATTACAACAAGTAATATTTGGGTGGCTTTGCCAATCCATTATAAATGTTAGCAATTGAGAGGCAAGGCCAATCCATAAGATAAAACAACAATTGGGTGGCAATGCCAAATCTTCAAGAAATTAAACAATGGGCACGTGGCCAATCCACCTAAACATAAATAAGCAAAGCTTAGGAGGCCGAAATAATCCACATAATAAAAGCAGTAAATGGGTGGCTTATGCCAACCTTCGGGAAATGAAAGTATTGCTAGATGGCTAAGCCAATCTTCAGAAAATAAGAAGGGAATATAATAATGACACTTGATATAACATGGTAAAACCCTCAAAATGAGGGAAACCTTCACAGGGCAAATTCAAGAAAATAATCCACTATGAGATAAAACTGGTACAAAATGTCACACACCCAGGATATGCTCACAATCCTCTCAGTTTTATCTCTCAGGACTCTCTTGTGAAGCAATTATGTTTCACCACTCTCCTTGCAGATAACCCCGACTGTTTCACACATATTCTTTCAACTATCTGTGATTGAAAGAATGATCTCTTAAACTCTTTCTAATCTCCTGGAATTCCCCATTCGATTATGTTCCTTGAAGCATATTTATAGGCAAAGGTTTGATCCTCAGATGGATTTCATTGGTTGAAATGGAAACCAATTTCATTGGCCGAAACAACGGCCAATTCTCATCCACAAAGGAGAGTCACGATATCACATTAACGTGAGAAACTTTCCTAAGGAAAAGGATTGTCGTCAGCAAAGAATCCACACGGGGGCTAGACCCCACCACCTATAGCCTCGAGATCTTTATCTTCATTTTTTAAAGATCCTTCTTGAAAGAAATCCTCTAGAAATCAAACGTTCAAAGATTTGAGTCACTGAAACCTCAAACTAAGGTGATACACTAAGGAGCCCAAGAGACTATTACAACAAGGACATGAAGAAAAAGATACAGGTATTGACAAAGCAAGACCTTAGAGTGTGAATATATCCAATCATTCTTTCAAATTCATGGCACTGTACCATCAGATTGTGAATAGTGTTCACAAAATTGATAAGAAATATTACGAGAGTATATTTTAAAGTAATATGATAGTTAAGTTTAGGTAACTAAATAAGCATTGAGAACATTTGAGAACATTTGACACATGTTTTCCTTGTATTGTGAAAGCATCATATAATATTAAATCTTAGCAAATGTGTTTCTTTAAAGAATCATGAATTAAGAAATATAGAAATTTTATCATTTACTTTGACCAAGAATTTCTAAAGATGTTAAGATAGAACCCTTAACGATATGGTATGATGTAATGAATTTGGAATTCATTATTCATTATAAGTGATATTCCGATTTCACTTTTATAAAGCCTTATTCCATGTAATATTTTCTCTGAGTATTTTTGCCGAGTATCTCTTGTATTGTACATGACTTATGCATTAGTAATTGCACAAAAGATCCAAGTCATAGGTTCCTTACAGATAGATAATTTGTTCACAACATGCATCAACCACAAATGTTTTAGGTTCAAAGAAAAAAGGGAATGGTATGTGTTGGTTTTATGTGAATTAAAGCCAATATAAGTCTAAAAATTACAATTTATATTTATTGCCAGTTGATTAGGAACCTAAAGGGTCACACATAAAAAGAATAATTCTTGGGTTAAAACAAAATTAATTATTTGATAATTATAATATTTATGATAATTAATTATGAATTAATTTATCATAAATATTAGAAATAAATATTAAAATCAGTTATGAATTAATTTCTAATATTTATGGAAATTAATTATGAATTAATTCTCCATTTATAATTGTCGCCAGTTATATTAATTAATTTCTCATATTTATGATAATTAATTATGAATTAATTCTCCTATTTATGGAAATTAAATGATCCTATTTATGAGGATTATTTATAATCAGAAATCGATCTATAAATGATCGTAAACTTAAAGTTAGGATCATGAGATGATTCGAGAACTAGCATATTGCTTTCGAGTTGTACCCAAGGAGGATCCCAAGAGTTGTTCGTACGCCTGCAGCTCTGACGCGGCGCTAGTTGATCGGGCTTTGCACCCGTAAACGGTTGCTATGAGCCGAAGAATGAATCGAAGCTGCAGCAGCCAGAACTGATGTATGTGGCTGCATTTATTTTAAATTATATTCGCTGCGCATAGGAATGTTTGATTCTCACAAAGATGTAAGCTACAAAAAAAAAGTTTATTTGACTTGAAATAAGCTTCAAGTTACTTGTATAAGAAGTTTGATAACTTTATGAGCAATAATGATTTCTTAAGTTAAAAGGTTTGATTGTGGGAACTAGTATACATGAGATCAAAAAATTGAGAAAAAAAAAATCAAAAAAGTTCGCAATGAAGGATTTGGGTGATGCAAAACAAATCTATTGGATGAGGATTACTAAATATAGGGGTTTTCTTAACCCATAATAAGCAGAGTATGTGATGAAGACACTTAGTTGATTCAATACGGTTGAAGCAAAGCCTATGAATATCCTTTGGCTAGTAATTTTGTTACCTAAAGATTAATCACTCCATCTAAGTAGGAGGAGTTTACATTGCCAAAGTCTTTATGCCTTTCTATTGGTAGTCTTGTGTATATTATGGTTTGCACTTGACCAAAAACAACAAATGCAATGGGACTTGTCAATAAATATATGAGTAATCTAAGAAAATAACACTAGGAGACAATAAACTGGATTTTCAAGAATTTTAGTGGTATTGCAAAGTTGGCTTTGTGTTTTAAGGAAGTCAAATCTAGGCTTAATTGCATGAGTTTGTAGATAATGACATAACTAGTGATATAGAATACAAAAAGAGTGCCACAAGAAACATTTATACTCTAAATGGTATTGTAATCAATTGAATATCTAAATTGCAAAATATAGTCATGCTTTATACTATTGAGGTGAGAGCACATTATAATGACAAACGACAAAGAGATTATGTGGTTGTAGTCTCTTTGAAAGAAGTAGGTCACAAGTATAAGCAAAGTGTGTTACACTGTAATAGTCAAAGTATCATTAATTTGGCAAAAAAAAAAAAAAACATTCTTGTTAAATATGCTAAGATCATAAAGCATACGTAGGTTCAGTTTTACTTCATGTGATCAACTATAGAAGGAGTTTTGGTACTTGAAAAGATTCAAGGGAATTTATAAACCAATTGATTTGTTGACAAAGGTTGTGATTCTTTTTAACCACTATAGGTGGAGATAGTTGATGATGGACTTGTCTCTCTAACTAACAAGCATTAGATGATGAAATAATGAAGAAAATGTTTAGTATCTGTGTTTCTATCGATGTATGACTCGTTTGAATCAATAAAAAAAAATGCTTGTTAGTCTCTCACTCTCTTACCATAGAAACTTATCATATTTTTGTTATGTTTCATGTAAATTATTGTTATGTGATCTTTTCCTCTAAATTTCTCCAAACATTTAGAGGTAGGGTTGTTTTCATGTAAATTATTATCATATAGTTTTTAATTACTTTTTTCAATTTCACTAAACAATCATACTAGATTGTTTCCTATCACTACTTTTCACATGAATCAAGCATATTATTTTGTATGCTTATTACTCTTTTCTCGATGGGATGCTGTCTATCACACTAATTTTCACGTGAATCGCTATTACTTTGTGGCATTTTATTACTCTTTTTCTCGACCGACGTTGTTTATCGCTACTTTCACGCAATGGACTCGTTATTATTATTTTATGACGTTTTATTACTCTTTCTCTTAATCTCATTGAACGGTTGGCATTTTTGTTTTTTCTTTGGCAAAAGCTGATAACACTTCTCCTTTAATATTCAAGTGAACCTCTTTTTACTTATTTTGATAGGATTGCTTCTATTATCGACCATCTTTTCTAAAGCTTCGAAAAATAAAGTTAGATTTTCACTTCTTATAATGAAATTTCTTTTTGTCACTTAATTTAGTGTCTAATGTGAAAACCAATGAATCCATAGACTTCTTAACATCCTAACAAATCTCTATGATTCAATCCCTCCTCTTATCATAAAATTTGGGGAAAATCTCATAGAATAACCTACAAGGAAAGATAACTCCTTTCATCAATTTTCTTTCATATTTTTCCTCTCAATTTATTTATTTATTTATTTATTAATTCTTTTTAAATTGCAAGATATTTGTTCATTGAGGTGTTTTTATGGAGAATTATTTAGAAGATAGTTTGAAAGGAAAATAAAAACTACTATAAAGAGATGCACCAAAAATGTGCAAAGTTACAAACACATGACATGATCGCAAGGGAGCGGCTAAAGTGCGCCCTGCGTGGTCTGTTCCGTTTCGTATCTTCTTCTTTGGCGCTACTGCGGAGTGTTGTTGTTTCATGGAGAAAGCATTCTCGCCTTTCTTTCTAGAAATTTTCTTCTACAACCTCTGATAGTTTCTTTCAATAGAACTCTGTAGAACTCTCTGTAGTTAATCACTCCCTCTTCTCCTCACGATAGAAGTGTGAGCTCTGTTATCTGACACTTAACCTTTTTTTTGCTTCTTAGTTGCGTAGTTGTTCATTTGTTTTCGTATTTCTAGGGCTTTTTTTTTTGGCATTTGATTGCGGAGATAGCTGAATGAGATTGGGTGCAATTTTTCTGCCTCTGTATGCAGTTTTTGGTCTTATTCTGGGAAATTATCTGTACCCAATATCACTTGTTTCTTGCTTATTCATCAAAAGGCCCCATGATTTTCTGAGTCTTTTTGGTTTGTGCTGAATTTTTTTGTTTTGTTGCTTTTGGATATCTGAGTTGAGCAAGAAAATGCTGGGAATTATTCGTGTCTATATATATATTCTTTGTTTATAGGGTATTTGGGAATTCTTTTGGCATTGAAGTAGTCTGGTATGGCTAATGTTGGTGACCATTTATATATATATATATATATATATATATATATATATATATATATATATATATATATATATATATATTCTTTGTTATAGGGTATTTGGGAATTCTTTTGGCATTGAAGTAATCTGGTATGGCTAATGTTGGTGACCATTTATACATATATATATGTATATATTCTTTGTTTATAGGGTATTTGGGAATTCTTTTTGCATTGAAGTAGTCTGGAATGGCTAATGTTGGTGGCCATTTATTGATGTTCTTTTCCCTAGAACTGTAATCTCCTAATTAAAAATGTCTTTTCTTCTACTGTTTGAACTTTTTGGACTATTAGTAAAGCTTGATAGGGGATCAGATTTGATGAATGGAGTTTGGAAGAATTTCTATAGAGATTTTCTTGTATTTGTTCGATCTTTTTTTTTTTCTAAGGGAACAATTATTATATGGGACTGCTTATATGAATTAAAATCTTCAAAATGACTTGCATTGTGTTTATTAACATAAGGCTTTGTTTAGAATCTTGAAATCTTTTAGGGGAAGGAAAGAAAAAATTAAGTGTCCTATTGTCTTTGTTTGATTACAGGATGAACCTAGGAAGGAAAGATAATGGAAGTTCTCCTATTACTGCAAGCCTATCGAATAGTTCTGTAAGCGCTAGAAACTTGGGGAAGGGTCACCTTGGTGGAGTCATATTTGGCTGCAAGAACAGCACCATAAAAGAATGTCTTTTTAAACAACTCTTTGGTGAGTCTTCCTTTCATTTGCATTTTAAGCAACTTGCATCTGTCATTTGATCTTTTCTATATTTTGATTTTCATTTTTTGTATAGTATCATCCTAAATGATTGAAGTTAAGTTAACAATCTGCTCGTAAATCATAGTTTAGGAATCACCATATGCACTAGCATATTATGCTTTCTTGTAATCCATGTTGGAATTCTTTGGGCTGATGCTAAAGAAATTTAATTGTGGATGATTATTTGTATGATTTGATCTTCTCATTCAATAAGGTTTCAGCCTATAATGTATATCACTTTATGACGAAAATGATGATTGCAGTATTTGTTTATTTCTTGTTTTGGCGCCAAGAACTCATGTTTTGTTTTTTCTTTGCCCCGAAATTTTTTCAGGTTTACCAGCTCAACATTTTTCATATGTAAAGAATATTCATCCAGGTTTGCCACTGTTTCTATTCAACTACAGTGATAAGAAATTACATGGAATATTTGAATCTGCTAGTACTGGTCAAATGAACATCAATCCATATGGATGGATTACAGATGGGTAGAGAGAACACTTATCCTCCTGCACAGGTAATGTATGAAGCTGGGCGTTTGACATGGTCTTATTATTTTTGAGTTCTGTGATTATGATTGAGGCATGCTTGGTTTTGTTTAAGAAAGATACTTGCAGTAACTGTATGGGATGTTTCATCATGAAGGTTCAAATCGTGTCCGGCTACAATGCCAATCGCATCTCGAAGAGCAATTTAGGCCACTATCAGAGATAACTACTATAGTTCAA
This sequence comes from Tetrastigma voinierianum, assembly GCA_016808115.1. Lineage (NCBI taxonomy): Eukaryota > Viridiplantae > Streptophyta > Magnoliopsida > Vitales > Vitaceae > Tetrastigma > Tetrastigma voinierianum. The sequence goes on from JAEQBH010008594.1 coordinate 66,877, forward strand.
GCCATTTCTGGTTTGAGCTGGACCATGCTCAAACAAGTAAGTTGATCTCCTTATTATCATCTCGAGTAGTTGCTCCAAGCGCTTTTGCGCCACAAAATTCTGCAGCATGGAGGACTCTGATCCGACCTCCACCACCACGCAACATGAAAGAGGAAGGTGAAGACTCTGAGCCACCTTCAAAGATCAATTCTGCTCATTCTGATCAGTCAAATAGGAAATTGGGTTCTTCAGACGTCGCTCCATGTTTAGATCAAAGCACCCACCCTTTAGCTCCCCTCAGATAAAACAGGTGGTGGAAATGATGAGAAGGGCCTTTATACTCTTGCAACTTCAGGAATTGTCTTAGCCGAGAATACAAGGACTCAACTTCGTCCAACTGTGTAGGAGATTCTGATCTTGTGAATGACTCACAATTGGATGGCAAAGGTCTTGTAAAGGAACAAATGGTTTTAGAAGAGAGGAATGAAGATAGTTCAGTTTCTTCATCTGGTTTTCACCATGTCATTGCACAGGTAGTTGACAAAGTCTCTTGTTCACTGGTGTTTGACTTCTTGGGCATTTCTTATAGATTTTTTATATTTCCATCTGTTCTGACATCATATCTTTTGTAACAGAAGGATCAGGGAAGAGTTAGTGTTTCTAAAGAAGAACATATTCAAAGGATGAGTTACATGGAGCAGAGACTGGTGCTTGTCATACTTAATATCTTAGAGTTTTTTATTCTCATAACTCCTTTTCTTATGCTGTTTGCTGGTTGTTTTAACAAAGTCAAATGGGAAAATACACCAAAATTCCCTTGGATTTGTTTTTGTATGGCTTTTTTTTTTTTATGCAGTTTCACCTGCATATGCTCTCTTTATTTTGAGAGTCATATCTGGCTCCCCAAGGGTGCCATAGACCTAAAAAGCGAATGCAGCTTCCTGTATTGAAATGGGCCTTCTTCCCTTATCAACTATGATATATGTCTTGGATTATTTGTTTGGTTGCATAGGTGGGCTGCATTAATGATAGGCTAGCTTTCTTTCAACTAGATTTTGCTTAAATTTATAACTTGTCCCCCTCTCCCCCACCAATTGGCCTCCCGAGAATTCAGCATAGATTCATAGAGGGTTGAAGTCAAGATACGGTTGTAGAATAGTACCATACCTTGATTCACAAAACTTTGATCTAAAAAGCCTACTACAGATAGTCAGGGTGAGTTGTGTTGGTTTCATTTCCATTTCTTATATGGTACCTTCCATTGGTAGCAGTGCCGGAAATTGTACAAATAAGAATCTTTGACATTTTGAAATTTCTAAAAATCTGGCTTAAAAAGAAACTTGAGATTGTGATTCTCCTGGATGATGTTTGTAAACATTGTGGAACTATCGATCAATTCTGGACAGTTGAAGCGCCCTGTTTTAATAAATAATATCATTCTTCCTTTCCATGATTTGGGCGAAACCTTTTGTATTGGAATTTCAGGCTGATGCTGAGAAAATAAATTCAGCAATTAAAAGCACAGAAGATGTTAAATCATAGTGGTCCTCCATATCACTAGTTGAGCAAACTGTGGAATGAGTTGTTTGATGAAATGTGAATATAGATCCTGATGATTTGATATTCCTAGTGGGTGGATGTGATGGTGGATCATGGTTATCAAGTTTGGATTCTTATTCACCTTCTCAGGATATGAAGAAATCTCTGAGTCCTATGACTAGGCCTCGTTCTTATGCCTCAGTTGCAATGTTGAATGGTGAGCTTTACATATTTGGTGGTGGAAATGGCTCCTGAGTGGCACGATACGTATCCGGTTGTTTCGATTTCTCACTTTTTACTGTTTACAAAATACCTCGTTTTGACATTTTTGCTTACTTTTTGTGAAGTTGAAGCACTACAACCTGTTAGTGACAAAGACTTTATGTGCCCCTTTGAATAAGGAAAAAAGGAAGCTTAGCTGTGCCACTTTAAAATGAAAAAATATTTGCTCTAGGTGGTGGAAATAACTGAATGCCGTGCGATATGTTTGACTTAGATATTGGACGTTGGATCCCTACACGATCTATGTTACAAAAGGTAACTCCTACATATTGCTTATATTATTTATGCTGTATTGAATTAAAAATTTGATGGAGGATTTATGTGCAAGTGTAAAAGATTTTAAGTCATTTATATCGAGACAAAATTAAAGAATTAATGCAAAGATGACTAATGTTTTCATTTACTTTCTAACATGAAGCTTTAGCATGAAGCTTATTACTTGCCTGATGCTTATGGTATAAGTTTCGAGGCATGAAGCTGAGAAAATTGTTGCTTCAGAATTTAGTCAGCTCCAAAGTGCTCCAAAATTTTCATATATCATATTTGAAGGGAAAAAAAAAAGAAAAAAAAAATACTTGCTTTCTTTCTTCGCAGTTCAAACAACATTTTGAAGATCTTGAACCTTATATTTGCAGCTTCTTATCTGGGCAGCACTAGTGCATCATTGTTGTTGTTGGCTTTCACCAGTAATTCTGTTGGTAATAAACCATATAAGGATATTATCCAGCTTGGGATTTGTGATATATGGTGCCAAGGATTCTAAACGGTCATCCCTATCCATAACTTCTCTGAGCAGTAATAGGAACCAATTGGGATCATATACAAAGTATCATTTTATGATAATATATATTATAAAACATGCATGCACAATGTATTGGAGTTACTAAAAGAATCATTTTGTTCAACCAAAGAATGAGAAAAGTCTATTATCTGCATATTAGCAAGAGGTGTAACATGTACTTCCTGATGCGTTATGATAGTGAATGTTGATACACACACTGGAAAAGGAAGTTATCGATGCAAGTTTCACAAGCATGAGGAATAATAGGCAAATGAGCATATGCTTTACTGCCAGAACCACAAATGCCTAGGCTAGTACATTAAAGATTAGCGATTAAGAAGTAATGTTAAGGCACCTTTATTCACATGCATATGATTTGCCTATCAAACTTATTACATTTAAGGATGTGTTTCCGGGCAGTTCCTTATTTCATTTTTTTTTCTTTTTTTTTGGTCGCTTCAAATAATTTTCATTTTCCTTCCTTTCTTGTTTTTGGAGGTACTGCTCCTATTGCTCATTCCATCATTTCCAAGATTGGCTTACACACTCCCGCAAAGCATGAGGTGTCCCCTTATTTCGTCTCTAAAATCATTTACTACTTAGCCACTGGTATAGTTCATTTCCAGTAATTTGTTCAGAAGCTCAAGTAATGCCATGAGAGTAAAATTGAGGTTAGAGCAAATTCAAAAGTATTTTCTAGTGGAAGCCCTAGAGAAAAAAACCACATGTCAAGTGGGCCAACAAGCTTGCTCTAACAAAGAAGAAGGGGGTTTGGGTTTTAGAGGCTTTTATAATCTTAACAGAGCCCTTATGAGCAAGTGGCTTTGGCACTTTCCTAATGAGATTCTCCGGAGGAAAGACAATTCAAAATTTGAGAGGTTTCGGGGGTCAGAACTCTTGCAATGCGCATGGATCCTCTATCGACAGGAGTTGGAAAAAGAGATTAGAAAGGAGGAGTCCTTTCCTAAGATATGCTCTTTCTAGGGGAATGGTAGGAGGGTCCGGCCCTGTGGCTGACTCTTGTGTGGGAGGAGTCTTGGCTATAACTTTCCTCTTGTTTTCTTTTCTGGGTAGTCAATAAGGAGGCCTGGTAGTAGAGTTTGAGATCCGGTTAGATGAGTGTGTGGGTGGCCCCTTTTCTAGATCTTTTAATGATTGGGAACTAGAGTAGGTCCAAATTTTTCTATAAGTTATTCAAGGAAAGAGAGTTATCTCTAATCAAGATGAGATGTTGCTTATGAAAGATGTTGAAGGTGGTCACTTTTCAGTGAAGCATTTTTACTTGCAGTTGGCTCCAGTGAGGGATTCTCTCTTCGCCTTCTGTTTTGTTTGGGACCCCTAGGTGCCCACGAGTCGGGCTCGGGCCGGCTTCTTAAAGTGTTAACTCGATCGCTAAAGAAGAGGGTAGAACTAGCTAATAGTGCTTCCTTTGTGGGGAAGAGGAAGAACAAAGGAACCATTTGTCGATCCACTGTCAAAGGTCAAAATCCTACGTGGAGTTACTTTAGCCAATTTCGTGTTAGTCAGTGTTTCCTCACTGCAAAGGAGACTCTTCTTCGCATGGTTCTTTCAGGGGGAAAGCATCGCAGTTAAGGCTTGAATGACTTCCCTTTGCATTTTAATGCACCATGGTGAAAGAAACAAACCGGGTTTTTGAGGATGTGAATATTTCAATCAATATGATGAAGTCTACTTTTCTTTTCAGAATCTTGGTCTTCGGGTCACCTTATAAGAGAGCCTAGGTCTTTGGTAGATTTTGTGACTTGGTGGGTTGTAAATGAGTTCTTTGGTTTTTTAGCTGAGGGCAAAGTTGGTGTTCTCTTTCCTTGGGGACTCTTCATATCTCTTGTATACTGCCCTCCTAAGGTTCTTTTTAATATTGAATATACTTTTGCTTTATCCACTCAAATAAAATGTGTCTAAGGAATGCTTGAGGTGTGTTATTTCATTTTTAAAATCATTTACTACTTAGACAACTGGTATAGTACTCTCTCTCTCTTTCTCTCTCTCATCTTTTCCTATCTTTTTTTTTTCCTGCAGAGATTTGCTCTTGGGGCAGCAGAGCTTAATGGTGTTCTGTATGCTGTCAGATATGATGCAGAAAAAGCATTTATTTGAAGTAAGATATCAATTTTTTTTTCCTTTTTGATCGGCAGTTCTGATATCACGCTAATTTTGTGCTCTGTTCATCCTCTACACCATTTATGCACATATATATATATATGTATATGTACTTACTCTTGCTTTTATGGATCAGTTCATAAATGCATAGGGGCTAAATTGAGAATGGTCCATGGGAGGGGGGCGGGGTGGGTGGGGGGTGGAGGGTCTGTACTTTGCCATCCAAGTTCATGATGCTTGTGCATCAAGCCCGAGATGGCATCTATTCATTTGGTTTCTACTTGCTCTATTCTTCCCAAAATCTTGCTGCCAGGAACAAATAGCACAGGTTTTTAGGTAAAATATCTTGGTTTTTACCATGAGCAGTGGCTGGGTGTTACCCAAACACCAAGTAGTGTACGTTAACTGCTAAAAAGGAAAAACGAATGAAAAGAAAAATAAACAAACAAAAATTAACTCCTATATGGTAGAAGAGTCACAAAGAAGCACTTCTCTCTCTCTGAGGAGCAAAGATCAAAAGGTTACAGGATAGCAGTTTTTATTTTTCATGTTATAAACAGAACTCTAGTTCACTTCAAGTTTTTCAATTTAAACAAGTTAATAAGGATTTCAAATCATAATTAGAGGATAGAAAATGACGGTAGCATTGCCTTTGTAAGAGTGCTACATGCATATGTGCGACAAGATGATGGACTTTGGCAGATAGAAAGCCCTTTTACAGCTCAATAACTATCTCACATTAATTATGTAGTGGATAAAATATTCTGTATCTGGTCCTGTAAGTTCTCTGTCCTTTAAAGTGATGCAGCACTCCTATCTTTCTTTCACACAGGTAGGGAGGCTCATTTCTTTCTCATATTCTCCCTTCAATGTCACTTGAAGAAGTATTCTAAAAGAAAAAACCTGTAACATAGATGGCAAAACAAAGTTCTCATATTCAAAGTTAATTAACATATTTTCCATTTCACACTATATTCTCTCTGGAGATATCGTTCTTTACAACTTACTAAAAGTTTTCTGTTTCCACAGTTCTGTTGAAAGATTTGACCCCAGAGAACATTCTTGGACCAGAATTGGAGGGATGAAAACAAAGAGGGGTTCACACACAGTGGTGGTTTTGAATGAAAAATTGTAAGTTTTCTGTCAGCAGTGCAGTAGCACTCTGTTGATTACCTTGCTGGGGTTCACCGGAAATGTGATTGTGCACTATCGTGACCTTGCTCTGCTTAGAGAAGTTATTTTTTGACAAGAAATGCTCTCTTTGAAATGAACTTTACCGCTCCACAACCCCGCCTGTTTTTTAAAAATACATTTTGAATATGATCAAGCGCTTCAAATATATTAGCATGTGGAGCCTCCTCCTGCTGGTAGTAAATGCAGCAAATAAATTCGGCAGAAGATGAGAACTGTTACTATTTATCACTTTGCTGTTGTGCTGGGTAGCTCCCAACATATAGAGGCAAACTCCATCTTATCTGAATCTATTGGAGAAAAAGGGGAAATAGTGTTTGTCACTACATAGAAGCATAGAGATGAATATTCTATTTAAAATAATGACAATACTTGACCATGACCATATCTTCTTATTCAAATATCAGCATGAATATGGATTAAGATATGGATAATACTCTTGCAGATATGCTCTGGGTGGTTTTGATGGAAATACAATGGTTCCTAGTGTTGAAATATATGATCCTCGTCTTGAATCATGGATGGATGGGGACTCAATGAACCAGTCAAGGGGGTATTCAGCTGCTGCCGTTGTTAACAATTACATTTATGTAATTGGAGGGGTCGAAGACGGTGAGAATGTTGTTGGCACCGTAAGTTTCTTCTTGCCATAAGTTTCTTTCTTCTTGCTTTTTGCTAATTTTTATGTGGGTATATCAATCCTACAAGATGAATTTTGTTTTTCATTTTTACTTTCATTTTTTTTTTTCCGGAATTACAATTACAGGTTGAACGTTATGAGGAAGGTCAGGGATGGCGAGTGATAAAGCAGACAGCCATTGGGAAAAGGTGTTTTGCCTCAGCTTTTGTTCCATGAGGGAGTTGAGGTACATAGAGTCAAGGATCTTTCACTCATGCCCTACCATTTGCCCCCACTTATATTTGAGTGGAACCAAAATGGGATGGACACTACTAGAACATAAGAATAAAAAAATAAATAAAAAAACACCTAACACCCAATAGTATTTGTGTAGGAAAAAGGCATCTTAAAAATAAACAATTGTAAATGAACCAGATGAACTAGGATTCAGAACTGATTAAATGATCCCCTGGCCAGACAGTAGACACCAATAGTAAATTTGAATATGAAAAAGAATACTTATTTCTTGCTGCTGATGTGGGTTTTGTAAAAATGACAATTGCAGATGCTGATGCTCATTTCCCTTCTATGACCTTCTTTCTTATTTCCATTGTGCGCTTAGAAAGTTCCTTTAGGTACTGGGATCTAACAGGCTTGGAGAATTGTCATAATTCCTCCATTTTGTAATGCTTTATTTTATGCTTAAATCAGGTAAAGAAACTCAGGTAATAGCCAGGGTGATTTCTAGATCATATCTTGTGAATGAAGCAACTTTTTCTCCACGTGTTTGGGTTTACCATTATGGCTACTCATTATTATTGTTATAATATTATAGAATTAGAAACTAGTTGGGAAAATGAAACATGTATTCAGGTAGAGTTAGGAAACTTCATATTATTTCCTATTTGGTTTAGGATTGTCTTGTATATAAATAGGTTGTTTGTGATCAATATAAAATACAATTCTTCCTTCAATTATCTCTGATTACATGGTATTAGAGCCTGGTTTTGAATTTGCCCTAAAAAAGGCAAAATTTTGAGAGAATTTTCAAAAAAACAGAGAAGAGGAGAAGAGCTATGGGGTGTTTCTATGACGCCCCAAAACCCGAGGGTCCTGTTGACCACCGTCAACTTGCGGAAACCTGTGTGTCTCATATCATGAGACCCGTACATGAGTAAAATGACCCAACTAGGCCCATTATCCATACTCATCCATACAGTTACAAAACCATACATTTATATGGATACAAAAGTTATTACTTCACTCTTAATACAAAACATATATTAAAACTAGTTCGTTCTAATATATACACAAAACATGAATCAAGGCCACATCCTGGGCTCGCTTCCATAATCCCAAATTTCTAAGTAGCGTCATTTGCCTGCACCTATCTTGTACCTAAAAGGGGGTCCCACGACGGGGTGAGCTAACGCCCAGTAGAGATAAAAAACAAAGTACATGCATGTATGAGACGACACGCTGCATGCCCCATGTATCGGGTCAACCTTCGACCCACCACCCAATGCAAGTGCCAATGGGAAATCAATACCGAGTCAGTCCCGACTCTCATCTTACAACCTGTAGTCTATGTAATATTTATTTAATCGTTTTGTGTCTTTTGGGGGCAAAAGAACTTTTCGGGGTCTCATTGCGGGTCTCTTACACCCTTCGACATTTTTCGGGCTTTCATCGATGGATACGCTGTCTAACCAGGTTTTCAGGCTTTTCACCTGAGGGGTGTGTCTATCCCCTGCTTGTTATGCCCGACACTATTTGTTTTCCATTTTCATTTAACATCGTGAACCCAATTGACTTCGTCCCATTCCTAAGCCCACACACACAATTCAAAGACCAAACGCAAGTACAACCGCACCATGTACACACACCCATGTAATGCGGTGTTACCGCACACCAATGCAATGCAATTTGTGCCATTGAACTCAAGCCCATGACCAATGTATGATGACCTCTAGATGAACATTCTACACCGTACATTATGTGTGTGCCATGAACACTCATGTCTAATGCACACAACATTTCATATATTCAGTTCAACATCAACATACATGCAGTCATGTTAATATACCACACATTCAAATCAGTACATCACATAAGCATGCACTACATCTTTTCTATCATTCAGTTCATTCATGTCAACACATCATTCAAGCATATATTAACATAATTCTAACCATTACTTTGGCAAGTAATGCCATAATTCATATTCCCAGGCTGAGACATAGTATGTCAGTCATACAGCATGCTACATGCTAAGAAATGACCATGTTCAAGTGTAACACATTACAACCCAATGTGTTTGAAACACCCATATTGATAGCAATTCGTACACTTGGTGCAACAATAAGTTTTTCAGCACCGATGTGAGCACCTACTGCCACTGAATGGCTTATGGCTAGATTCTTGACTCCCATGAGCCTCATAGACCCCATGAACACCCGACCGGTTCGGATCAGAGCTATGGCTTCAAACAACTGTGGCTAAACCTTAAAAATTCTCGTGATGTTAATCATGCAAACAATAATACACCAAACTGATTTTTCTTCAGTTTAGAAACCCAGAAAAATTTTGCATGTTAGTCATGCAAGCAATAATACTCAAAACTGATTTTTCTTGAGTCTAAAACCCAGAAAATTCTGCATGGTAATCATGCAAACAATAATACACCAAACTTATTTTTCTTCAGTCTAGAAACCCGTAAAATTCTTGCATGTTAGTCATGCGCATTAATACTCCAAACTGATTTTTCTTCGCCTTAAAACCTTAAAACAAAGATATATAATAACATGCAAGAATAAGATCAATTCTAGAAAAATTACGCATGGTATTCATTCAAGTAATGCAACAAACCAAATCCTGGATTTCAGTCTTAAACCCAAAAACAACATATACAATAACATGTAGTAACCGTGATTAGTTCCAGAAAATTCCTGCATGGCATCCATTCGAGTAATAACACACCAACCTGAATTTTAGTCTTAAAACCCGAAAACAGCATATATAATAACATGCAATAACAAGATATCGTCTAGAAAAATTATGCATGGTATCTATTCAAGTAATAACAAAACCAACTCAACCAAATACCATTTCCATGGCCCCAAACAAGGAAATAACCAGGAGGAAAATCCCTCACCTCTTATGTAGACTAGCTTTTGATCCACCCAAATCTGAAACAATGGAGGAAAAGCTCCTCCCTCCCTTTCTCCTTCCTTACGGTTCTCGCTCGCTTCTCCGCTGGGTGGGAACTCCTTCAACAATAGGAAGAACTCCTCCCCTTAACTTCCTCCATTCCATGTTTCTCCACTAAGCCTAGACATGTTTGCATCAAGCTTGACACATGGCTCAAGTCATGGCATGTGTCACCCATGCCAAGCCATGCACCAACCACTAACATCATGCATTCTAAGAGCTGGCACTGGGCCACCATGCCAAGTGTCCCTAAGTCTAGTGCCAAGGGTTCAAGTCCGGTGCCAAGTGGCTCGCACCTTCATGCCACTGCTGTCTTGCTTAATGGCCTGCTTTCGCCTCGAAATACGCGGAAAACATATTAGTCTCGACCGACGCAGCTTTGTCTAGTTCAACGAGATTTTGCAAGATGATTCTAACAGCGTGATCCGCTTCATCATCCGAGATCTAGAGAAAAATTTAGGGTTTTGGCGGTATCATCCCGCAAGAATTACCGACGGTCTTTCGAAAAATACGCTGGCTTTACAGCTCTTCAAACACCAACTTTAAGGGCACGCGGGCGACACCGCCACCTAAGGAGGAGGTTTGGCCGCTGACGACCATCACCACCAAGTCCGGCGGCCGTAAACATAATGGTGTTGCTCACGTGACCGATCTAGTGAGTTGACCCTGTTTCACACGCGCTGCACGTGGTTGCTTCGGTCAGTCTCCGACGACTACAAGAGGGTGCATCTTGGCCTCGAGAGTCCATCCATTTAGTTTATGCTACCAAACTCCAACTATTTTTGGTGTTTTAAGTGAAAAATTGTTGTAGGGTTTCTTCAAGGAATTTTTTGTTTCTTGTTTCTGGGGTGCTCTTTATGTTGTTCTAATGAAGCATGCTTTAGTGCCGGAACTAGTTTCGATGATGTCCAAAATCATGAAACACAAATTGAATGGACTCAATTATATGGACTGGAGTAAAACAATTCGTCTCTATGTAAGGAGCATTCGTATGGTTGCTCATCTCACTAAGGACCCACCAATTGATGATTCAAAAGAACGGTTGATGGAGGAAGATGCTCGCCTTTATCAATAGATTCGTTATTCCATTGACAGTGAGATAAACCATTTAATTAATCATCGTGGAATTTGTTAAAAGAATTGAATTGATTACTGGAGCTTAGATATGGATAGTGAACATCTCACGAATATTTGAGGTTTGCAAGTCTTTTCATCAACCTGAAAAACAAGACAGATCTCTTCCTGCACACTTCATGGAATTCAAGAAAACGTACGAGGAGTTGAATATGTTGCTGCCCTTTAGTGTCGATATCAAAGTCTAGCAAACTTAGAGAGAACATATGGCGGTTATGACTTTTCTAGCTAGTCTTCCTTCAGAACTTGAGACGACCAAATCTAAGATTCTCTCAAGTCCCAAAGATTTCCTCACTACAAAAGACTTTCAGCCGATTATTATGTATAGAGATCTCCCCATCTATTCAGATAAGTAATGCATTGGTGAGTAAAAATAGTAACTATGAGCCGATGAAGCAACAAACCAAGAGCAATGGATCGACTCTTGAGCCTTCAGGTTAGTCCTCAGGGGGAGTGGTATGTTATTATTGTCATAAGCTAGGACATACACGTTCGGAGTGTAGGAAACTACTAAATCGGAACCGAAGATTTCAATTTGCTCACGTTGCGTCTGCAAGTAATAACTTAGAGTAGTTAGTTGTGCTTTTTGCAGATGAATATATCAAGTTATTGAAGCCTACTTCTACTCCCACCACTCAAGGATCAAAATATCGGTAAACACGATATCGTAATTGGATTTTATGGAAATATCGGAAATATTCTGAGAAATAAATATCTAAGTGATATTTTTACAAAATACTCCTATTAAAATTTTTCATATTTTAATTATATAGATTATGAGAAATGATTCTTATCTTAATTAAGGTAGATTAAAATCAAATGGATTAGTAATTATTAAATTAAATATGTTATATTTAATATATTATTTAGATATTATTATGTTAAAGAGATATTATTTATTTGTTGTTATTATTATAAATATTATGTAGATGATGAGGAGATTCATAAAATATTATATATTATAATTTTAAATTTTTAAATGATATTATTTTATTTCTTTTCCTTTTTTCAAATTAATATTTGATTTACAAATATTATAAGTTATAATGTAAAATAAAAATAAAATAAAATATTATAAAGGGATTATGAACAAATAAATAATAAGAGAATATAAAAAAAGTTTGCATTATATATAATAAGTGCAATCAATGGCTTGGTGGTTGGAAGGTGCCACTTCCAAGCATTTTTGGTGGGTTCGAAAACCTTTAGAAGCAATTTTTTCATATTTTTGGAGCCAAGGAAAAAACAGGGAAAAAAAAATCATAAATTTGAAGTTTCAGGAAAAATCGGTTTTTTTTTGGGAAAAAATCAGTTTTTCAAAAATCAGCGATTTTTCTCCGATTTTTTTACTTCCGATTTTTCTTTCCCAAAATCGTTTCCAACCCAACTGAAAACCAATTTTTGGCCGAAAAATCGGTTGAAAAAAATGATTTTTTTGTCCTTGCCCACCATTACACTTACCGAGTCAAGTAAACCCGACACATGTCTTATGTCCTCTTCCTCCAACTGGGTCATTGACTCTAGAGCCACCGACCAAATGACAAGTAATTCTAGTTTATTCACCACATTTCAATCACACGCCTCTACTTCTATTGTCACCCTAGCTGATGGGTCTAAATAATGTGTTCTTGTGTTGGGCACAATTAATCCTACTCCTCTCATCCCTTTGACCTCAATTCTAAGTTTACCACATTTTTCCTTTAATTTAATTTATGTGAGTAAACTTACTCGAATACTTAATTGCAGTATTTCATTCTTTCCTGGTTATTAGTAGAGGACAAGAGTCTGGGGGCCTATATTCTTGATCCAGAGTTGCCAAAGCCTATTACATGTTCTGGGAATGCCAGCCCGCACGAAGTTTATTGTCACTTGGGTCATTCATCTCTTTCTCTGTTGAAGAAATTATTTCCTCAATTTTCTAGTCTATCGCCGCACCAGGAAATTACGCCAATATTCCAAGTTCTTCATCATACGCATTCAGTCCTGTGAAGTCAATAAATGAGCCTGCTTCCTTTAAGTTAATTCGCTATGATGTTCGGGGGTCCTTATCTGTCCGCTATGTCCCCCCTGGTTTTAAATATTTTGTTACTTTTGTTGATGATTTCTCCAGTGTGACTTGGCTTTATTTAATGAAAAGTTGTTTTGAGTTATTTTATCATTTCACTGCCTTTTGTGCTAAAATTCAAACCCAATTTCATGTACATGTTCAAATATTAAGGAGTGATAATGCCAAAGAATATTTATCTAAACCTTTCCAATCTTTCTTGTTACAACACGGGATTCTCCATCAAACCTCTTATGTGGATACACCCTCTCATAATGGAGTAGCTGAGAGAAATGATAGACATTTTCTCGAGATTGGACAGACCCTATTGTTCCAAATGCATGTTCCCAACATTTTTGGGCTGACGTAGTCTCGACGATGTTTCGATTAATAGATGCCATCATCGGTTCTAAATCGAGCAAATTCTCGCAGATCAATCGCTTCCTAATAATCCCTCGTTTTCTATTGAGCCCAAGGTTATTGGATGAACATGTTTTATTTGGGATAGCCTTCCACAAGTCTCTAAACTTGATTTGAAGTCCTTAAAGTGCATTTTTCCTAAGCATTTCCCATGCTCAAAAAGTATCGATGTTATTTGGGTCTCCTCCTCTCTTCACGATACTTTGTGTTTATTGATGTTACATTTTTTTAGAGTACCCCGTTTTCCATCTCTTCTATTGTTACTAGTCAGGGGGAAGATGATGATTTATTAGTATATACTATTTCCTCTCCTACTCCTACTCTTACTCCTACTCCTACTCCTGTTCTTGTTAAACATCCCATTACTCAACTGTATTCTCGGCGTCAGAACCCTCCAGTCTCTAGTCCAACACTGGCCGCTTTGTCACTAGATCCAATTCAAAATGATGATCTTCTTATTGCTCTCCGTAAAGGTAAACGGTATGCAGGCCTACCTCATTCTCTTCGCTTGTTTCTATAACCAAATACGCCTTCCTCTTGTTCCTTTGTTGCATTCTTGATTCTATCTCACTTAACACTGCTCAGGAAGCTTTATCTCACCCTGGTTCTGAAAGGTGGTAGATGAATGTAGGCTTTAGATGACAATGATATGTGAGACTTGATGCCTTTACTTACTAAAGAAGAAGGCTACCGGTCATATGCCAAAGTTTGCAGTCAAGTTTAATCCTGACTCGTCTATTGCTAGATTAAAGGCTCGTTTTGTTGCTAAGGGCTATGCTCAAACTATGGAGTTTGATTATTCGATATTTCTTTTTCTCCTATAGCTAAGCCGACATTTATCTGCCTATTTATATCTCTTCCCGTCTGTGATGATTGGGACTCAGATCCGTCACATCGTGAATGCCTTTCAAATGGAGATCTTCATGTTGTGTTTTGCTACTGAGCATCCTCTCGCATTTGTTACCAAGGGGGAGGTAAGGAAGATGTGTCGTCTTCGAAAATCTTTGTATGGTTCAAAACAAGGTCCCTATGCTTGGTTTGACAAATTCAATTAGATAGTTGAGATATTTGGCATGCATAAAAGTAAGTTTGACTACTCTGTCTTCTATAAGGACTCTAGTTTTGGTATTATTCTACTGGTAGTGTATGTGGATGATATTGTCATCACCGGGAGTGACTCCAAAGGTATATTATCTCTTAAATCCTTTCTTCACAGTCAATTTCACACAAAGGATTTAAGAATGTTGAAGTATTTTTTGGGTGTTAAAGTCATGAGAAGGAAGCAGATAATTCTGTTATCTCAATGAAAATATGTACTTTATATGTTATCTGAGACAAGGAAATTGGGCGCAAAACCATGTAGTACTCTTATGGCTCCTAATGTACAACTAACTAAGGAAGGAGAACTATTTGTAGATCCCGGGAGATACAGAACACTGGTTGGGAAATAAAATCATCTTTCAGTAACTCGCCCAGATATTGCTTATTTAGTAAGCATTTTGAATATATGTAATTCACATATCTGTCAGAAGATATCCTACGCTTATTTGAAAGAAGCTCTTGGACGTGGAATATCAGATAAGAAGCACGGCATACTCAGACTGCGAAGGTTTTTTTTACGCAAATTAGGCAGGATCTAAGGAAGATAAGAGATCCACCTCAGGATATTGTGTCTTTTTTAGAGGAAATCTGATCTCATGGAAGAGTAAGAAGCAAAGTGTTGTCTCGCGATCTAGTGCGGAGTCAGAGTATAGAGTTATGGCACAGTTTGTATGCGAAGTTCATGATATCGCCGCCTAACGACTTGTTTCTAAGATCGAACTTGGGTTTGAGCGGCCTTGTGCGATAACAAAGTTCGCTACGACATAAAGATCTAATCCCCGGGTATTTCATGAAATGCACCAAACATATCAGACAGTGCTGTCATTTTCAGTCTACGAAGATTGAGTCACACCCTACAAGATATGTAAAGACCGGAGAACAATTAGATGATATTTCACAAACCTTGAGCGGGAACGAGTCAAGATCTTTTGTACCGCTGGACATGATCAACATCTATGTTCCAACTCGAGATTGTTATAAAGATTATAGAATGTTAAATTAGTCGTGAAAAGGAAATACGTGATTCACGTAGAGTTAGGAAACTTCATATTATTTCATATTTGGTTTAGAGATTGTCTTGTATATAAATAGGTTGTTTGTGATTAATGTAAAATACAATTCTTCCTTCAATTATCTTTGATTATAATTATGTTTATCTTTGTATCAATCCCCATGTTTGCTATTGAAGTGTGCCAAGGAATACATATCCATACACTACAAGCTTATTCTGAGATTTAATGTTAGAGATGTTGCTGCTTCATGGTATTGCTCCTTTTCTGTTTATTCTAAAATGGATTAGCGGATAAGGATCTTTTATGTTGCCTGCATTGCGGCTAGTTTTTCTTGACTTGGCTACTAAGTTTGATTTTTTTGCTCTACCGCAATTTTTGTTGTTTGTTTTTATTTGTTTATTTTTTTAAACTGTCATATCTGTGTCAAAAACTGTGGTTAAGGTATGGAACTAGTCTCTTTGTCTTTAGACTATAGACTAAAATTTATTTTGTCAACTTTTCAAACAACTCTTTGGTAATTACAGTTTGAGCAATTTAGAGGGACAATTGTTTAAAATGGATATACTTGTAATATAGAGGATGAGACAAAATGTCCACGGAGGGGATCTAGTTCTTATGTGAAGGATTTATCTTGGTATTTTTTGGATATTTTGATTTGAAATGAAGACATTTTTAAAGTTACTTTAAAGAAGTAAGAGGTTAGTTTTATAAATAACTTTTGAATTTATCATTTTTTAAAGCTGACATTTTCAGGATATTTGTCCGTTTTAAACTAATTTTTCAATTTAAATTTATCTTGATATTTTGTTCTTGAGATTTTAATTTTCTAGGTCGGATCAACATCACTGCAGGTACAGAGCTATAATTGCTTATAATGTTATGTGTTTCTTCTTCCAAGCCATTTTCTTGTCCTTTTCTTTGAATTTTTTGAGTTATGCTGCTCCTACTTGTGATTTCTTACCATCTCCTAATCTGAAATCATGTAAATATTATCACCCAGCACTTTTCTCCCCCACAATCTTTTGTGTATAAAATATGGATTATGGGACAAAACACATCTTTTGACAGCCACGCTCTACCTTTAATCATAATTATGTTTATTAATATTATAATTTGGCATGCCCAATCCAATCACGTGACCCTAACGTGCTTCTCTTGATATCTTTTTGGCTCACGCCTGAAACTCGGTAAGATCACCACTTTAAACCTCGAAGGCTTGAAGAGGGAAACGACATAAACTCGTCTTATAACTGTATTTTGTCCAATTAACAAAATCTATTCGTAAAGAAATATGTAACTTTCTAAATTCGTAAATTATCCAAATTCAAAATTTCATATCAATAAAAAAAATTATTTCTAAATCTTCAAATATCAAATAAAAATGCCTAATATAATAATATTTAGAATTCCCAATCCAGTCTTCGATATAATATAAAAATGAATGTTATTATTCCAAAATGACTTTTTCTTAACTTTTAAAACCCAACATTTCACATAAACATGAACTTATTAGTTCAACATGATCCAATATAAAATTTTAATCATATTCTAATGATGATGTATCATCAACCTAATCATCACTCTTTATGAAAACTAAAAGTACCTAAAAAGATATCAACGAATTAGGGTAAACTTTAAGCTCAATAAGAAATACTAATACAATCTCATATATCAAAATGCTTCCAATCATATAACAAATAAGAGATATTTTTCTTTTCACAAAACCTTTGTATTCAAATGTGGTTGGTAGAACATTTAAAATTTTTCATCAAAATATTCTTAAATCCATTTCAAATCAATTTCATATCAAATATGATCAAACAATTTCATATCAAATTCAAATATAACATTTTCTGTATTATCCACACCAACGATTTTTCTTGGTCATCAGAGAATAATCAGCTATTCAACCACGTCTGGATTTTTTTCAAATGGTGTAATAACCACATCGACTTTTCAAACGATGCCCAAATATGCGAAACTTTCAACAAGGACACAAAGAATCGAGCCTTTGGGTGTAGCATTTAAACCAAACACTATTAATATTAATAACTTTCTAATCGAAACCCCAGAGACTATTTAAATCAATTATATTCGTAACTAAGGAACGTAAAGGTCAACGATTATTCCAATGATTAAAGGTCAAATAATTGGCTGACAAATATTCTCATTGAGCAGATCGAATCCAACCAGAAATAAATATTTCATTCAAAATCAACCCAAATATCTGATCAAACTACACCAAAACATACATAGAGTTGCTCCTTCCCATTAATCATTTATTTTTGAATCAAACCATATTTTACCTTTAAAAAGACTTATTTTATTTATTTCTTCACCTTTTCTAATTATTGATTTTTTCTCTGTACAATAATCTACAAATTTCAGTTCTTTCTTTCTTTTTTTCACTTAATCTTTAGATATTTCACATTTCATTAAAGAATAGAACTTTAAGTGGTATCATTGATTCTCTAAATCTTTTGTTTTAAACCTAAATAAATAAAATTAGGATTTATTTTGAAATTTTGAAAAAGAAAAACGAACCATCTAAGCCATCCAGAATCATCTAATTGAACTAAAAATATATAAAACCTATTCAAATTCAAACTAAATTATGTTTCTTCTAGGTTCTATTCAAAAATCAAAGGAAAAAATAAATAAATTCATCAATTTATAAACTAAATTACAAATTAACTAAATAAAAGTCTACATTTCGAACTCTTCAACCTAGACTACCTTAGGTTTCTAAGATTCTCTTGAAATCAATGCTTCAAACCCTAGATTGACGATTTAGGTTTTCTATAGTAATACAATTAGAAGAGGAAGGCTATGCAAAGTACACAAAAAATGTTTTATTAATAATATATTCTTTTAAAAGGTTCTCTAGGAGAATTACTTCCTAAACCAAGATTTTAATTTTAAAATTATTATTTCGTACCCTTTTTTAAACGGGGTGTTACATCTTTGTTTGAGATGCTTTGCTTTTTCTGAGCCACGAGTCACACATAGATGGTTCTCGAAAGGCTACAAAAATGGTGTGCTTTTCTTCGTGTTTTATTATGATCCTTTTCTTTTATCTTTTACGGTCCTAGGATCTATTTGGTTTAAATTAAGGAATAATGCATTTTCAACCCCTGCCTTTCATTTTTTTTTTTACATTTATCCCTTATATTTTAAAGATTATTGCGTTTGCGCGAATTGTTCAAACGTCGTTAAAAGGTAATGGAGAATAAATTTAATTGGGAATAAAATTAATTTGTTATATTAGATTTATGTGAAACCCCGAAAAATCCAAATTTCCTAAGTAATGATAAACGGTAATTTCGATCGGTAATCCGGTTTTAGATCCTGATGACGAATGGACCCTACCGTTGGAATCAGCTCGTGAATCTAGAAGCAATACGCCGACTTCGTCGACCCATGCATTTAATTTCACGCCTTTCGCTGCACCGGATGCCGCGGTGACAAAGCTTTTGAGAGGTACACATAATATGAGAAGCATGTGGTATGACTAGGGCCACCTACTACATGTATCCATGTTACACATAATTTGAGAGGATAAGAGATGAATGACTTATATTAAGCCACATGTCAAAGAGCCTTTAAAGTCAAACAATGAGGACAAAAAGGGAATAAATGAAAATAAATAAATAAATAAAGACATCTCCTCTCTCATTTTGGCCTCAGATCCGCAGCGAGGGAGAAACAGATTTAGAGGAGAAAGTCCAACTTTCTAGATTTCCCACGTCAGACTGGCCGGTTCTCGCCAAAGCAAGAAGAGAAGTCGGGTCTATCGGGCCGCTGGGGCTACGCTGCGACGAGGATCTCCAAAGCCTCGAGGCCCGCCTGTCCGCCCGCCCAAGCCCGTTTTAAGAGTGGCCTGTGGCGCGGCTTGATTTTAGGTCTGCCCGCCGACGGCTAGCCCGACCATGGGCTTTTGTGCCTCGCCAAAAGCCCGCCAGAGGCCCCGCCTCAAAGCCCGCAAGAAGCCCGCCAAAAGCCCGAATCCTCCACCTAGGTAGTTAGGTTTTATTTAAATTGTATTTAAAAGTTAAATAAAAATAAAAAAGTAAGCTTAAAAACAATCTCGTACAAAAAAGACTTCATTTAAAATTTTATTTATCAAATATAATTACATTTGAAATGTATTGTTTACATCACTATAAAATAAGTACATCCCAACTAGGTCGACATCTACTTATTTGTTAATCATTCAGATTTTCAAACCATAAGAAAATAAAAATACAATAGACATTTAACTAAATATTTTAATCACTATTTTCTCGGTGACAAGACTATCACTGATCCATTCATGTTTTGATAACTTAAGCTTCTCAGACGCCACTTCGCATAACTTCGAATACGATTGTGTCCCTTGCCTCCCCCCCCCTCTCCTCCCCAACTCTCTCCTCCTCCTCTCCCTCCCCTAATTTCAATCTTAAAACATATTATCAGCTTCCGATTGTTTCAAGTGACAAATTCTATGGCTTTTTAATAACCACTCTTCCACCTGCACTAAAAGCTTCCGACGCGATCGTATCACGTGCACCCAAGTAAAACATCATACGCAATAATAGATAATGACAGGTATTTTATTTGTTGTTTTTTCCACCATTCTAAAATTTCAAAATCTTCATTGTCTTCAAATGGAATTGTTTCTACACTAAGATATCTATCTATATCGGTTGTATTATTTGGAGAACTAGTTATTGCATTTTTTCTACTTTTAAACATTTCTAAAGAGCTTTTATAAAAAGATGAGGAGTTTGTCGTTGATGATGATTTTATCAAACTAATATCATTTCCATATTTTTCTTTATAAATATTATATAAAATATATAATAAATCGAATTCTATTTTTATTTTTAATTTCTTCTAATTTTTATTTGATCTTTATTAAATAACTTGCAACCATTCATCTATAGAACATCAAATTTTAATCTTAGGGTCCACAATTAAACCAATATAATAAATCAAAGGCATTTCTCCTCAATATTTTTTAATCTTTCATCATTGCAAAAAATTGTATTATTAAAGATTTCATAACTTAAATAATTTTGTAGTACCATAAATACTAGTTATTTCCGTATAACGACCACGCGGGGGAGCCGATAATACACAAGATAAAAATATTTGTTGAAGCATCAAAATTTCAAAAAGATCTCGTAGAAGGTCCGCAATGTGCCAATCATAATCATTTAATACATCAACATCTACATCACTATTATTATTAGATAGTTGCATTTCGTATAATTGTACTACCTTTTTATATTTTGTAATATTTTGTAAAAGCTTATAAGTAGAATTCCATCTAATTGGTATATCTAAACTTATATTTTTTCTTTTCATATTTGCAATTTTGCAACAATAAAAAAATAATTAATGTTTTGCTTGGGAATAATTAATATTATATGCAATGTCTCTAATTTTTTCTAATGTACCATCAACTTTGTTTTTAATCCATCTTTTACACTAAATTTAAAATATGTGTACAACAACGTACGTGAAATACTCCCATGATCCTTTTATTTGCCAAAATCTTTTTATCTTGTAATGCTTCATCATTATTAGAAGCACATCAATGTTATTGTAAATATTTTATCACGAATACCTAAATCTATAATTTCATAATTTATTAAAGTTGCTATATTTTTACTACACTATGTAGAGTATTTATTGTTTTAAATGAAATTATCTTTATTTAACATCAATTCACTATTCATATAACGAAAGCAAGAATACAAAACCTGTATGCATTAAAGATGTCCAAATATCGATGTTAAACAAAATTTTCCTTAAAATTTGCAAAATATTTTTTTAAATTTTCTTTCTCGTTTAAATTTTTCATAATACTTCTTTTAACAATATTTCCGGACCAACCTTTGAATTGAGGATTAATCAATGTTTGAATTGTTTATGAATATTCATGAGTTTCCATCATATTAAAAGGTTGTTCAGCTCTTATTATATAATCAATCATTCCTTCACGACACGAAGACTCATCATAAGAAAATTATTTAAATTTTCACATTCATCTTTACCTAATTGCATATAATTTCTTAATATTTACATTGGCGCTTAGCTTTACACTGCTCATTATGTCTTTTAGATGACTTGTGCCCGACTCGATCCACCACTGTTTGCTACAAGTTTACATTTTGCTTATTTCTTTTTTATTATTTTCTAAAATTATTTATATTCTATAAAAAAAATTCTTTATATTTGAACTAAATTTTTTACTTGATGATGCAGAAAATGCATGTGCACTATTCATATTAAAATTATTAATAAAATATTATACTAAAAAAAAAGAATCAAAATAAAATGTAACAAACAAATAAAGAAAAGTAAATAAGAATATTACTCAATCGGCGATCGGGGCCGTACTCTTAAAATCCGAATTATCGTGGAGTCACCAATGCTTGATTTGCAATTCATAATTAATAATATCATGTAATATGAAGTTGTATTTTAAAGAACAACCAAATAAAAACGAAGTATTAAAGAATATGAGAGAAAATATAGTGAACTTAAGGAGAGAAAATGAGAAATTAAAAGACACTCAATAAAATGAGAAACAAATGCCAGAAGATTTATGCATAAAAAAGAAGTGAAAAAAATCTAGTGTTCAAATTTCCAACGATCACATGACCGTTGGGAAGGGAAAATATTACTGTTGTGAGCCAACGGTCACATGACCGTTGGAATTTGGAAATGAAGGGGGCCTGCTTGAGGGGAAGGAGAAGAGAGAGAGGGGAGAGACGGGTTTGGGCACGTGGCCGGGCCATGGGCCTCAAATTTTCTTGGGTTGCCCGACTGGGCCCGCCTTTTGGTACCTGACCAATCCGGCCGCTGCGCGCCCGACGCCTGGGCGCCTATTCTCCTAGGGTCGGGCGTGCCACCACCCGGGCCGAGCACCCCTAGTGATGATAAATCTAAATGTAATCAATGAGTTTAAAAATTGATGGTAATTATTTTAAATTTGAACGAAATCAAAGTATTTAAGTCCAACTATTTTTAGTAAAATTATTTTAAGTATTTAAAAATCATATATAAAGAATTTTCTAAAAAGATTATAAGTGATTTTTAAATTGTTATACCTAAATTTTTTAATTTTATCAAATATCTATTTAAAAAAAATATTTTTAGATTATTTTAAAAATTATATTTTACATTAAAATTACGTGATTATAAGTGTAACACAATCTTAATCTATAATATATTTTTCTGTATTTTTATTTATTTATTTATTTATTTCGTATTATATGGGGAGAAAGGATGAAAAGCAAATCCCATTTTTAAATAAATATAAAGATATGTTTAGTTTGGAAGGTTTGAAAAATCAGTTTATTTATCAAAATTTCACATATTTAGTTTCTAATTGATTAAATTTAAATCAAACCAATTTTAAAATTTATCCTTTATCCTATAAGTGATTACTTAATATTTAATAAAATAAAATAAATTATATTATAATATTTAGATTCTATTTCAAATTAATTAAAAACTCATTAATTATATTTTGGATTAAGAAATTTAACTATGATATTTGAACATGAAATCCGAATTAATGGTAATTATTTTAAATCTAAATGACACATAGTATTTTTTAAATCTAAATGAAAAAACTTTTTGAATTTTATCAAATATCTATTTAAAAAATATATATTTTTAGATTAAAATTACGTGATAATGAGTAAAAAATTATTAATTTAGAATATATCGAAGGTTTGATATTTAAACATTATTTTTGTATATTTCAATTTTTAATAAAATGTAAAGATATGTTTAGTTTGGAGGTTTGAAAATCAATTTTATTTATCCAATTTTTATATTTATATTAAATTTAAATCAAACTGTTAATCTTTATCCTTATTCTTTAATAATTACTTAATATTTAATAAATTAATAAAGTATATTAAATTAGACTATTCTCAAATTAATTTTTAAACTCATTAATTCTATTTTGGATTAAGAAAGTTAATTTTGTTCAATTTCAAAAAAAAAAGAAAAAAAAAAGAATTTAAGTTTGTAATTTGAACATAAAATTTAAATCTACATGAAA